>BLKR01004858.1:0-95989 GCA_011170035.1 Teleogryllus occipitalis | reverse complement strand
ACCGCAGATATTCCCATTTGAGCACAAATAAACACTGCTCAATTTGCCGATGACACTGCGCTCTACATCTCAGGGAACTCTTTAACAACTCTTCAAACACAGCTTCAAAATCATTTAAATTTACTTGCAAATTGGGCTAATATCTGGAAAATAAAGTTGAACCCAACAAAATCTGTAGCAAAAATATTCACATCAAAACCATTCACACACCCTCTTCCACTTTCCATAAATAACGAAACCATTAATTGGACACCAACAAATAAAACAAAATACTTGGGCTTAAACTTCGATACTCGACTCAACTGGAAGCAACAAATAGAGGTAAAAACTCAGCAGGCCAAAACTAAACTAATTCAACTACGACCCTTACTGAATCAACGCAGCCACCTCTCCACATCTAATGCCAAAAGAAAACATAGCAAACAAACAATACCCTTAATATTAAAACACAAAGAAAAGAACAAAATAATGTTCACGCTTTTTTAACTTGAAATGTACGATTACGATTATCTTCGAAATTTTGTGAGCCCCTTGCCCGATTTTGCTGATTGTTCTTTCTAACAATTCTAAATATTATGCTTTATTGAATGTTTATGTTAAATTTGACTTTCTCCCGCGCATTCGGTTAATTTAGAAAAAATGTTTGCGCTGCCGTCTTCTGTCTTTTTGAATATAAATCTTAACATTTTATTAGAAAGTCTTTATTCTCTGTAACACTAAATTACTGAAATGATTGCAAATCATTACAATAGAGAGAGAGAGAGAGAGAGAGAGAGAGAGAGAGAGAGAGAGAGAGAGAGAGAGAGAGAGAGCTTCTGATATGAGTAGGTACTGAGGAGGACCACGTCTACAATTCATTCATTCATTCGAAGCTTTAGTGACGACTGACCAGCAAGATAGGGAAGGCATTCTCCTACGTCACGCAGGGGCAAGGAAAGGAGGCAAGCTGACTGACCAAAGGAAAAATGGGTTAAAACCTTCTTCTCATTTGAAACGCCAACGTGAACGGAACTACTTTTTTTGTTAGGAACGCCGACGTAAACGGAGCTATTCCAGTTCCAAATTTTGAGGCAAACGTATTACGTGGAAGCCATTAGACGTGAACATTAATTTATTGAATTACGCGTGAACATTAAAGTAATTAGGCGTGCGGTGCGGTAGGAACGTGATACAGCCCGCGTGTGTTGGACATTATAAAACTGAGAGGGAGAGAGGCGACTGTGAAGAGTATTAGGTTTAGCATAGAGAGCGGGGCGAGAAATTATGGTATCCATTCTGGTGTTCATAAATCAGACAATCCAGCTCAGGCGAAATTCTGCAGAATCCAGTCGAAACTAAGAGATTGCGACGGACACGAGAGAAAGGAAATTGTGCAAACCAAGAAGAAGAAGAAGAAGAAGAAGAAGAAGAAGAAGAAGAAGAAGAAGAAGAAGAAGAAATATGTGAATGTAAACCGGTGTAAGCCCCTCGCGACCGGAGGACGACGCGAGAGCCACCCTTGCACTGCCGGGGGGGGGGGGGGGCTTGCCTGCCCTGCAAGGTCAGCGGAGAGCGGGACGCCCCGGCCATGCGACTCCGCGGCGAGGAGAGTGCTATCAAGGCTGGGCGGCCGCACACGCCTCACATCGAGGTAATCAGTGCACATTTTGGAACCTGAGAGCAGCGACGGGGATTCTGAAGCCCGAAAACGCGGAACTGCCAGCGACCGAGAAAGGATGATATGTGAGTTTCACAGAAATTATGTAATGAAAAGATTGAGAGAATTTTGAATAACTGAACAAAACAGTGCGTGTTTTAATTTGAGGTGAAATTAGAAGGCTTTGTAAAATATGTTTATTTTGGCAGAAGTATGATGAACCGTTGTATCTTTGATCCCGGTGAATAAGATGATAAGTCAAAAAACCTAATATTACAGGAGAGCAAAAAACAACTTTCAACTGAAGTAAATCAGGAATTAATGATATTCAAACGAATGTAATATTCAAACGAAACTGTTTGTGTGTAGATTTTGTTTGAATATCATTAATCCCTGATTTACAACATTTGTTTAAAATGATTTTGCTCACCTGTAAAATTAAGTTCTTTTGCCTTATCAGCTTATTCACCCAGGTCAAACATATTGAAAAGTCACTCTGTTTAAATGTCATGTGCCTGGTAATAATCTGTTCTGTGGGATTCTTGATTGTTTAATGGTAGCCAATTTGTGTATGAAATAAATGTTTAAGAATTTAAGTTGAGAATCAGTAGAAATTTTCAAACAAAGTGGTAACCGTGGGCGGTGTGAGAAATTATAGTCTAAAGATTAGAAAAAGTTGTTAGAATAATTTTATTTCGCGTGGAAGTGATTCGCAATTTAGACATTTGTAAAGAGTGCATACTTTTTCTTTATGTGTTTCTTTTTTTTCCACGAGGATTGAATAAATTAATATTTTTATCGAAAATTGTAGTTTCCTTCACATGCGATCTCTATCAAAAACTTTTCCCCACCAAGACCCCTGCGCCTTTCAGGTTCCCCAAATAAAATAATATAATTAATGTGGTGAAAAACCACCAATACATAAATGTGGAATATCAATGGAATTTATTCTTCATTATTAAATATTTAAAATAATTACAGGTACGCTTTTTTCAAAATATTACGGAATTTTTGTTTAATTTTGAGATATATCGTGAGAAAGTTGTTTTTTCGAAACTATCATACATCTACTACAGTAAAGCTAGATATTTCTTTCTCAATACATTCTCCTCGAATTAACACTTAAACTTGATTCACACTTTTTTAAAATATTAGTAGTTTCGACTTATTTTGAGTTATACTGAAACGCTCTCCGTTTCTGTCAAATTATTTCTGCAACCGGTTTCCGAATTTATATTATTTTTGGGCGCCAGGAAAGGGTTGCGATTCTAAATTTCCCGCAAACACATCTAAAGGGAAATAATTATCCTAATTGCTCTGCCGGTTGGCTATTTACGAAAATAATCGTCGCCGGTACTTGCTTTCTTCCTAGCAAACGATCATTCGATCCGCTCTCCATACGGAAGAAGCGAGGAATCTGAAATTTGTTTCTGGAAAGAAATTATTAAACTGTGGATTGCACAAGATGCTAAAGAAATGATAATCAGCTTTTCTTTTTCAGAATGAGAACGTTATCAGCGCTACTAATAAACGTGGTGTAAACTTTATTCCGTGCTTACGCCTGGAATAGCATGAGAATAGCAAAAACTTCTACCAATAAACATGGAATAACTTGAGTATGGAATAACTGCGGTGTAGTTTCCATGGCAGCCGCTAAACCACGGAGACACGTAGTTTAAGCGTTGAATAAGGAAATAACGCGGAGGAAAACAAGCGCCTTGCAATAGTCATTTGTCTCCAGCTGTTCGTGCGTGAGTTTCGTTCTTCGAAATAAGATTTCCACCATGGTTCTTTCCTTTCAGTCATTTCATATATTTCGACCTTTGCTTTTGTTCTTTTGGTACTTTCTCCTGGATATTTTGTGACCTGGCTTCTTTTGGATTTCCTGTGATTTAATTTCGACATTTGCTTTCGTTTTTTGATATTTTCTCCCGGATATTTAGTGATTTGGCTGCTTCGATTGGAACTGTGATTCCGTTTTCTGATTTTGTTGAGAGCGATGTCGCTTCGAGATATTGAAAGTGTGGAAGAAGTTGTGTTCATAGAGGAAATCTTTGATTGTGAACAACCGAGGAGGAAGAAGAAGTGTTACCGAGCACGGGTGAGCCCATTGGAAATATATTCTGATACAGAATTCCGCAGGAAATACAGATTTTCGAAAAAAGGAGTGATAAAATTAATAGACTTGTTCGGGGCCCAGTTGAAATGTGATAACGGAAGGGGAGGAAAACTTTCTCCTCATCTGCAAATTTTAACTGCTCTTCGGTGCTGGGGAAGAAACGAAATTCAAGACGATTCTGCTGATTTGCATGGGATAAGTCAACAATCCGTAACTAATGTGTGCCGAAGAGTGGCACTGTGTATTGTGGAAAAGAGGCAGACGTATATTCGAATGCCTGAAACGTTAGATGAAGAGGTGCAGAAAATAAACATGTTTTCTGATATTTGTGGCTTCAGAAGTGTAATCGGTTGCATTGATTGCACTCACATCCGCATCCCACCTGTACCAGGCAATGAAGGGCACTGTTACATAAATAGGAAGAATTTCCCATCATTAAACGTACAAGTTGTGTGTGATGCTTCGTTAAAGGTAATGGATATTGTGGCAAGATGGTACGGGAGTGCACATGACTCCCGTATATTCAATGAATCTGCATTGAAAGTGAAATTTGAAGGTGGACATTTTCATGGTAGGCTTTTGGGAGATTCCGGGTATGCATGTACCCCTTATTTATTCACCCCAGAGTTGAGGCCTAGGTCAAGAAAAGAAGAGCGCTACAATGAAAAGCATGTGCGCACTAGAAACACAGTGGAAAGATGTTTTGGTGTGCTGAAAAGCCGATTTCGTTGCCTCCAAACAGGCTTCAGAAATTCTCTTGAAAACATCAAACTATACATTGTGGCTCTTGCAATATTGCACAATTTAGCAATAATTTTTAATGAAGAGCAATTTCTTGTGGAAGAAGAAGTGGTTGAAGAACTACAATTGCAACCAATTGAAGCTGTAGGTCGAGGAGCAGCAGTTCGGGCAGCTTTTATAGAGGACAATTTTTAGAAAAGGAAATTTATGTATTAATTTGTGAAAGGCAAGGGAAGTTAATGTAAATAAAGTTTTACCTGGTTTCTGATGATGCTAATAATAATAATGGTTTTGTTGTTAATTGCTTTGTGGTAGCAAAACCAGACTTGTTCAAATATTCATATTTCCCAGAAAATCTGGTATTTGAGTGACCTATGAAAATTTTCCATGTTAAAATACTTCCATATTGCATATTTTTAAAATGTAATTCCTAATGTGGATTAATAAGCATTTGCACCAATATTGTGAATTTGAACTTGTCTGTTTTTGGTAGCATCCGGTGGAGCATACCTCTTCAACCTCCAGGAAAAAATATCAAAGAATTAATATTGGCTAATAAAAGGATATTCAGAATATAATTGCACTTTTATTTTCTCATCAGTTTCATATAAATATTTCACTTAAAAGATTTTTCTGATAAAAAATGTGAACCTGCTCACCACTGTGAAAAATATTCTAAATAATCAAGTTTATTATGATTAAGAATTAACCTTGCATAAAAACTCTTTTTTACTGAAATGGCAAATTCTATTATGTTATAAAATAACGAAAACTTGAAATTCTTTACAAAGAGTGGGTTACCAATTGTTTAGATATGTAGTCAAACAGTAAAAACTGTATGTGACGTACGGGGGAGAAAATCATCTGCGCTTTCTTGAGTTTCAGAATCCCTTCCTAACTATTCAACTTTTTTCAACTTAGTATCAGAATTTTGGATTAGTGAATTGATAAAAATTTAAAAAGCTGATATGAACAGAACTATCTACTAGATTTGAACTCCAAGCCGACTTATTGTGTTGCATAATTGACTTTTGCAAGAAAGTGAGATTCTCTGTTACTTGGACTTCGTGTAGAAATTCAGATAATGAATGTTCATGGGATTTGGTCAGTGTATAATTAATTAGTTTGCATTTCTGAATCTTAATTCCATCATCAGGGCTAGTTTACAAAAAACAAGGCATGAAAACTTAAATATGAATATAAAATGCACAATAATGATATGCAAAAGAAATGTACACATCTTTGTAAATATGGAATTTTTGATTATTTAGTAAGGTGTTTTTTTATCTTGTGCATTGTGTATTCAATTGATGGCTTCATGCTGTGTGTTTTGTACACTAACCCTGATGGAATCAAAAGATTCTGAAACATCTACAAACTAATTGTTTATATTCTGACCAAAACCGATGAACTACATCCCATATATCACAGTTGTGAATTCTACAATGGGTAGCTTGGATCAAATCTTAAAAGTAAAAAATTGTCTCGAGCACAAAAAAAAATTGTTTCTCTTCATTATGGTTTAATATTCATTTTATTTTAATTAACTTGTGTTATCAAAAGCATCCCTTTGTATCTTACCTTGGAAAATGCCACAGATATTCATGTTGACATGAGAAATCAGTTCTTACGAAAATGAAAATTCTAGATCCCATTTTTAAAGGCCATACCACAAAAAACATTCCCCTTTTAAAGTTGTTCAGCAGTCCCACATTCTCACATGAATATGTAATTAGGTTCATAAATATATATGCACTAAAATTTCGAATTGTGAAATTTACACTAGTCACAAGTTAAAATCCACTTCAATCATTGGCCAGCTGTGCATCCCCCCCAAAAAAAGATACAAAAGGTATCATACAAATCTTCTAAGCTTGTTATAGGCCACTTTAGTCTTTGCTTAACATGTTAAATCAGGACTAATCAGAGAGATCAGAGAATTTCATATACCATCTAGATCAAATTTTTTGAAGATTAAGAAACAATTCAATTATTTTGCTCATTGGTTAAATTTTTACTTCCAATAAACACGTAATGGTAGGAAAAGCTCTCAATTTAGAATTTTAAATATAATTTTACTACTTTCCTACAGAAAAATTATTAAATTTGTTACTTAAAAATATTATAAATGATTAAATAACATTTTAAAAACTACTTTACCAAAACTGTACAATGTCTATTGGTAAACCAAAAATAAACATTACTTCAGTATAACCTACATAACTAATTTTTTCTTTCTCCTGCAAATTTTTCTCCTCTTTTATTTACTTGCAAATTTTACTGTACTTCAGATGAAATCTGGCCTTCTGAATGTTACACTTTTAATTACTCTTCACTTGCGACAATATTTTCAATTAACATAATTCACTGAATCATTGGTTCACAAGGGCTGAAATGGAAAAAGATAATACAATTTTGGAAAAAAAATTTATTTTCTTTTATTTGTTCAACTCCTTCAACAAAATCTCTTCCTGCAAAGACAACAATCTCATTATTTGTTCGTGTTGTTCTTTTGCCCACTGCACCCGTAAATTGTGCTCTCTTTCCAACCTTGCGTTTTCTTCCTTCCTGTAGAACTCCATACTCTCAAATGATTTTTTTTTGAAGTTGAAGTCCTCCCCTATTGTCTGCCCTCTTCTAAATCTGGGAGTAGCAGATGCAGAAATAGGAGACGGAAGAGGAGGAGCAGGAGCAGCAGCAGCAGCAGGAGCAGGAGCAGCAGCTTCTCCATCACTAACAGCAGTTGCAGGGGGCATGGCAATATCACAGCCAGCACCAGCAGGCACAGTCGCAGAAATTGTTGCAACACACACGGCAGAGGATGCATCACTAACACATTCATTTTCAACACCGCTAGCAGCAACAGAAGTCCCTGAAGTGCTGGCAACCACAGCATCGCTCCGTCCCAGAGCAAATGCATTAAAGTCAACAGTCTCCACTTGAGACTCGCAGCACTGCACCACTACAAAATTGTCTGAATCAAACGGATTCTGTGGATACAAAAATCCTGCAGGATCCATTCTCATCATTTCCAGAGTGTCCTGGGAAGGACTTTTTGGTTTTGGTCCCCCACCGGTCATTCTGCTCTGCCTATTATACTCCCCCATTTCTTTCTTTGATTTATTTTTCATGGTTTTCCACTGGTTATATATTTGTTTTACATCCCTCGGCCGAAAATTCAAATTATTGAATTTATCTGTTATTTCTTTCCACGCTTGCGATTTCTTTTTATTGACAACGTGGTCATTATTTTTACAATTCATTACAGGCAGGTATTGCCTCATAACTTCCTTTAGTACTTCCTGGAAAGAACATGAAAACAGGTGAAATTAGCACATTCAAATATCACAATTGCATAACACAATGCAAAAATATTTATCAAAAAAATCTTTCTTACCTTCTCTTCACTTTCCCAGTTCACACTTCTCACACGCTTTTCAGCCATCGTTGCGGTAATCTTAACTAAAAACTGCACGAACAAAACTGAACAATCTTAACGAACTGCACCTCACAAACACGGAAACGGAATTGATCGTTCGTGGTCGGCGAGTGTTGCTCGCTACTTCCCCACAGCAGAGAATAAAGAAAAATTGCCACAGATGCTACAAGAAGCAACGTTGCCAAGCGTTGTTTCCGCTTTAGAAAAGGTGTAGTTATTCCATGGTTTAGGCCGCATTATTAGTACAAATTTATTCCGTCCGTACACCGAGCTTAAGCTAGAACTAACTACTCCCAGAATAAACGTGGTATATCCAAGTTACACCACGCTTTTATTAGTAGCGCTGTATAAGTTTATTCATTGATTAATCCTTTTTAACATAAAAAGGTCACCTTGGTCATGACCGATCGTAAAAATTGTCTATAGCGCTATTATTCTTACTAATTTAGATATCCATGCGATCTTGGACGATGAGGCCAGGAAGAATCCACCGCTCCTACCAATCTTCTCACTTGTATCTTGTTCTCGGTCCGCTGCCGGGTCAATGTCCTCCTCAACTTATTAATTGCTTCACTTACTTCCCTATTCTTTGCCACGGATGGGCACTAACTCCAAGACTGTCACGTTTTGCTTAATCCACGATACACGAAAGTCTATTTCTTCTAATTAATTCCTCCAACTTTCAACGCGATAAAACATAAAGTTCTTCCCCTGAACTACAAGATATGTCTCGAGCCTCTCTTCCCTGCTCTCACGTCTGTATTTTCTTCAAGTCCGATTTGCGCACTCCAGGTGCCAGAATTATTCAAAGTTCCAAATAGAATTACGCACACAAAATATAAGTCCTCACTGCTCAATTATTTCCCGCAAAATTCCGCCAAGTCCCGCATCTATCATTTACAATAATCTCTGCAATACGATGTGCACGGTACGCGGTCTAAAGCTCATCTCTCTGATATTACAAAAAGTTCAATCCTCGATAACTTTCATACATTCTTTTCTCTTCTTTTACAAAACAATCTCGAGTTTTCTTCTACGTCATACCCCATTACTAGTTTACCACCAATCCTACATGTCCTAATATCACAATCTTCTGTCTGTTACTTGCCACGCTATGTTTATTTACTTCCGCTTCCCTGGTTGCTAAGGAACGCCCTGCCTGCATGCATATGCCCTCAACATTTACACTTTTTACGATGAATTTAATAAATGTTTGTCCCCAATTCCCATCAAAATATTGTGTGACAGTCTGGTACGTCACAATACTGTTTGATGCTTTTCAAGTGATGAATGTATAGGTAATGGGATGGACGTTTCAATATTGCAATATTACGTAACCGGTTGAGAAAGTTTGAGCTGCAGCACCACTGGTTTTTACTTGCCATTGACGGCATTTATACCTGACGGGTAGTTGCACATACGTTATAATGTACCTGTATCTATGTATTTATATAAGAAACTAGTCCATAAAACAACGAATTTGGGAGTTTTTGGAAAAGTTTCTTCCGTCTGTTACACGACTGGGACGCAAACATGGGTAAAATATTACCAAAAAATAATAAATGTGATTTCAATGAAGGGTGCAAAGTTTAAAATAATTGTATTATTATCTTTTTCATTTATCTGAATTTTATCTTGAAAGAAGAATATTAAATCAAAAACTCTTTAATAAAATTGTACCTTTTCACAAATGCAATTTATTTACACGGTCATTTCCACTAAGCCTGCTCCTTACAGATAAGATCGTCATTGAAAATAGAGCTGATCCATTTAACAACCAAATTCAAGTCTGAGCGTTGCCGTGTCCACATGTACTCCCAGTAGCGATTTCACGCAATAATGGTGTTAATGGGGACTATAAATAAAGGCGAGCGGTCTACACCCGGTCCGGCACTGTGGGCGGGTGCCAGATTCACGCACCTTGTTCGAGATGTCGCAGGTTCCATTCCGGTTCGACACAAGTTTACGATACTGTTTTCTCTGGCAGAGAGAAATAATTCTGCAAGGGCGGATCTACGTTGGCTGCTTGTTCTCTGAGTGGGTTTGAACTTTCCCTATCGGTCAGAAACGATTCGTGGCGTAACGAACTAAAAACACGGTCAGGTCAGTGAAATGGACATCCGACTGACTGAAAATACAGAATGTACTAATATTCTGGGAGTTACCAGACAAGAATGACAGTACGAAATCACACTTCCATACTAAGTTGCTAATTATTTACAATCACGAGAGGAACACCATTTCATTTCATTAATAGTGCATCTCAAATTTTCCTGTTACTGATAAGCGGTTCCCAACCTGGGATCTACGGTTCTCGAGGGTACTGAAGAGAAATGTTACGGAGACCCTGAAGGGACCAGCAGGTGACATTTTGGGCTAATGGCGTGTGTATCAAGTATGAGCCACTGTGTTCATAAAAGTCATTCATGGTCATAGAAGTCAAAAAGTCAAAGTCAAAGGGTCTTTATTTTGCAAAAGCATAGAACTTTCAATATATTACATTTAAACATTATGGGCAAAATAATTAGGGAACCCCTAAAAAAACTGTGTGGTATCTCCCATCACCTTTGTACGCAAAAACAAATTTGTCAGCAGCGAGAGACAGCTCGCGCATTCGAATTAACATGCCAGAATAACAAATCAAAGTTTTTAAACATAATATTTCTGTGCACTAGCATTATAACAAAAACATTCAGATCAAAACATATACCACAATACTAATGAACTTGATACCAGAAAAAATGTATAATATTACTGTTGAAGGGTAGTCAAAAACATTTTGTAGATTATACCAGATTTTTCAAGAACAAACTAGAGGTGCTGCAGAATGGTACACACTTTCTCGTACCAAATTGTTCTAATTTCCTTGGTTGGGCCTGGCTTTAAAGTCTTGCAAAATTCTCTGGCCAGCTGCCATCTCTTGTTGCCCAGAGAACATTTTTTGGCAATGTATGGACTTTTTGCTTTCCTAGTAATACAACCGAATTCTTACTTCAATAATATTAAAGAAAAGTAAAAACTCGTCCTAAATAGAAGTTTTCATTGAGAAATTCGTAGCCGTTTTTGAGAAAATGGCGATTAAGCTTTACTGTAAATGTAAAATTTGAAGCTATTTTTCTCGGAAATCTACAGACGGACAGACGGACAGATGGACAGACGGACTGACGGACTGACGGACAGACGGACTGATGGAAAGACAGGTGTTTAGAAAAAACACTTTTTCGGTATCAGGGGACCCCAAAACGTGTATTTCCGTTAAAATCTCGAAATCATTATTCCGCAGAATTACATAACTTTCTCTATACTATGTATATTGCTCCGTATATTCGTATGTATGCAAGAAAGTAAAAAAAATCGAACAATGTATTTCACTTAACTACCACAAGAAAATCATCAATGTTGTCTCGTGAAAAAAGCCATTTTTTTCCAAAAACTGACCGAGTGTAGGAAAAGCACCTTTTTCATTGCTCTCAATATTAAATATTCTTGGTGCTACACTACTGTAAAATATTTGATGGGCTGTTAAATTTGATTTTGGAACATAAGAGGTTCTCGAGTTGTATCCCTTTTCATGTGGTTATGAAAATGCTGTGCTTCTGATGAAAAAATAATTTTTAGACTAAAATATATAAATGACTTAAGGGAAGAATATTGAGATAAAAAATTGTTCGTGTGTGTTCATACTTTGCTTTAAATGAAATGGTTCTCATAAAACGTTTTTGAAATGTTATAATGGGAGAAATTATTGATCAGTACGCCCCACCACAACATGGAATTCCATATTGGAATCTAGAACCAACAAGTGCATGATAAACCCTAATTAATACTTTCCTAGTACATAGTTGACGGAGTAAATAAATTTTTCTATGTGTAATGTGATATAGTTTAGTCTGATATAGTTGTATAATGTGATATAGTTTAGTATAGTTAGTTTGAAAAAATGCTTTCTAGGCAAACATTTGCATTTCAGAAGCTTAGGAACACTCCAGAAACATGTAAATTGTTTATTATTTACAAAAGAAATTAATTTATTTGTCCAGAAAGAAAAATTAACCGAGAAATAAAAAAGTCGTATTGTGTAAATTCGGTGTTTTTTATTATATATATATATATATATATATATATATATATATATATATATATATATATATATATTTATATATTTTTATATATATTAGCTGAAGTCCCCGGCGTTGCTCGGGCATTTATTACAGTAAATTGTTATACAGGAAGAGGAATTCTATCTTTTCATGCCCTTCGGAGG
Organism: Teleogryllus occipitalis; assembly: GCA_011170035.1. Lineage (NCBI taxonomy): Eukaryota > Metazoa > Arthropoda > Insecta > Orthoptera > Gryllidae > Teleogryllus > Teleogryllus occipitalis. The sequence goes on along the minus strand of BLKR01004858.1, from coordinate 83,790 downwards.
CAGCCCTGCTCTAAACATTCACTTTATAACTAAAAGCAATAAACAAATCTAAACTACAAAATAAAATACTTGTACTCACATGTAAAATTTTTGTGGAGTTTTATATATTCCAACACTATCAAAACTGTCACGTTGTAAAACTTATCCTATTTTTATATTTTTCTTCTATTGTATTCATTAAAAAAGATTTGAAATTGATCTGTCAACTCGTGACCTTGAAGGCACTTACTGTTTTAAGCTGAGTATAACATGAGTTCATGCACGGGTACGGTAGTAGGTAGATCCGGAGTAATAGTTATAGATGTCAAAACGTAATTGATGATTCATAATCATAAAAATAAATGAAAATACTTGTATCTATTCTGATGCATAATTACCAGTTTTTATAATTTTAAAGATGACAAAAATATATATGTTTAATGTCCTGTGTGATAGGAATGCATAGTATAAAACTTATTTGTTCCGGTAAATAAATTCATTATACGACTGATACAATAGAAAACTAATGATCCACCAACATTACATTATGTGTAAATAATAAATTGACAATGCACTGAGCACATAACACAACATCATTATTTTATCTCAAGTCATAGAGATTATGGATCCTGAAATATGAAGAATAGAAACCAAAGACTCCCAGATATTATTTGTTTAGACAAAAGTATTTTTAGACCAATTAATTTTTGCTTATTTTTTTAAAAATATGTGAATGAACTCATTCATTGGGAGCAATTGATATGCAAAACAACTTTACCGATTGGTCTTAATATGTAAATGATCATTCCTAAATTAAATACCACTGCACAGAAATTCATCCCATATTGAAGAAAACATTTTACTGGGTTTACAAAATCATAAATTACTTTCCATTTTTTCAATTTCTGCAGGAGAGCAGAATAATAGAAACCAAGAACTTCTAGATTCATTTATTTGCTCAGACAAACTTCTTGTTAGATAAATTGATTTCTGCCTATTTTTTATAGAAAAGTATGGGTGAATTCAATTATTGGGGGCAATTGATATGCAAAACTAAAGCACATATTAGTCTTAATAAATAAATGATCATTCTATAATTATCATCCACTGCACTAAACTTCTTCACAAATAGAAGAAAAAAGTACAACAGCAATTGATATGCAAACAACTCTACAGATTAGTCTTAATATGTAAATGGTCATTCCGAATACATACCACTGCACAAAACTCCTTCAAATATTAAAGAAAAACCTTTTACTGGGTGGACTGAAGACAAATAAACATTTTCCATTGTACCAATTTTGACGTGAGAGTTGAATAATAGAAACCAAGAGCTCCCAGATTTATATATTTGCTCAGACAAACTTTTTTAGATAAATTAAATTTTTCTTATATTTTATGGAACAATATCGATGAAATCATTCATTGGCAGCCATTGATATGCAAAACAATAGCGCAAATTAGTCTTAATATGTAAATGAAGTTATTGAAGAAAAACTTTTACTGTGTGGACTGAAAACATACAAACATTTTCCATTTTACCAATATGAACATGAATACTGAAAAATAGAAACAAAGGATTCCCAGATTTGCTTAGACAAAATATTTTTAGATACATTAATTTTTTCCAATTATTTATTGAAAAATGTATATGAATTCATTCATTAGGAGCCAGTGACATGCAAAACGACTGCACATATTAGTCTTAATATTGTAATGACCAGTGCTTAATTACCAACCACTGCACTAAATTTCTTTGCATGTAGAAGAAAAAAGTACAACTGCAATTAATATAACAAACAACTGTACAGATTAGTCTTAATATGTAAATGATCATTCCTAAATTACACACCACTGTTCAAACTGCCTTCGCATATTGAAGAAAAAAATTTACTGAATGGACTGAAAACATATACACATTTTCCATTTTGAACCTAAGAACTGTGTAAATAGTCAAATTGGGAGTCCTAATGAGCAGCTGCCCTACTACTTAGAGAATTATTCACATTTCTCTCCTTCTTGCAGTATTGTTTTCAATGGGGCGAGTAAGTACTTCAGCAAATCGATCTTCCCTCTGACTAACCGATTCAAAATTTTAGTAGACAAAAGTTTAGTTAGTACTGTATATTATTGTACTTTTTATTCTCTCAACCTACCTCAATTATTAAACACTTTCAAACTTACAATGATTTCTTGCCACTTAGTATATAACACGGATAAAGAACAATACATGAACATTGACATTATTTACCACTTCAGTTACGGCTTTCTTTCAAATATTCACACAGGGACATTACATAACCTTATTCATACTCTAATGAATTTCGCAATAATTCTGGACATTGATGAAATCAGTAGTAGATCTCAGACGTCATCCTCTGGTGACGCGCAGCTAAACTATTGACATTGATGCACTCTTGAATCTGTGATGTAAGGCTAGGCGAAAAATGTCCAGAAAAGTAATTATTTTGAAAATATATTACCGTTTATGTTTGTAAATCATAGCCTATAGTACTCCAGGCCTTTAAAGGATGCTAGCACAAAAGTTTCATCAGCATTGGTTCAGTAGATTCAGAGATTACCGCGCTGGAAGACAACGCACTTCTGTCTTTATATATTAGTATAGATATAGATATAGATTACTTCCTCTGATACACTGAGTTGTCATAATCCACGTTTTGGGGGGCTATGATACCGAAAAATTGATTTAAGGCAAAACGAATCTCTCTGTGTCTCTGAGTGCTGTCTGTCCGTCTGTGGTCAACGCTAGCACCTAAACCATTCAGACGTTATTCTCCCAAATTGACTTACCCAGATCGATCTCATTGTTGTTCTTTTTTAAGTTTGGGGGATATTTTATTTGAAACATCAAGAAAATTTTCAAAATTTTCTCAAAAATTACTCCAGATTTTTTTTCGCAGGAGCAAAGTGTCTTTAAGTTGGCGCAGAGATCATTTGCGATGAACTCTGAATTTTTGAAAATTGCGAACAAAAAATTAATATTGAAAAACACTGTTTTGATTTAATTGTACTTGTGTTGTTAAAGGTGAAATGTTAACTTGACCGTTTCAATAATAAATATTTGCAATATTGGCACAAGTTCTTACCTCCGGATTATTTTAATTTCTGTAAACGTCAACATTTTAATTTTTTTGTAATCTACTACTAGAAATAGTACAAAAAAGTTGTGTTCACCTTGGCTGTGAAGTTGTGTTTTTTGGAGTCGCTTTTTTACCACCCTTAGCCTTACTACGATCTGCCTCGGGTGGAAAACCGCTCTTCCGAAAAGAAAATTACATTTGAGCCTTAATGCATAATCACTATTAATTACTTTTGAAGATGAAAATTTAATTTTTATTTTTGATTTCCTGTAGTGTTCTCCATCCTGTGTCCGTGTAGTTATGATCACTGCAAGCCGTTCAACGTGCACTCCTAGAGGCTGACGCACCCTTCCATTCATTAGGAAGATCCTTCGCATTAGGTGGAGCTAAATGGAAGATCATTAGTTCCGTTTCCAACTCATTGTGGTTTATTACTTTATATTGTTAATTACGAAGCCGGAGACCAATTTCAGTGTAGAGCGGAATTTAAGTTAATGGATTGCTGTCTCTTATATTATCATGTCATTACGTGAAGAAAGGGCTACCTTGTGAGTCACCTTCATAATTTGTCACACCGTGCAAGCCTCCAAGGAAGAGAGGACAAGAGAGGTGTGGGGCAGGGGTTGGAATAGCAATGAGATACTCGTTTGGCGCCACTTTTATGCCAAGATTGTTTTGGCACAAAAGCTATCTAAGTTCACGAAGCAATCAATACGAATAAATCCCAAGACAACAGGCGAAAACTTAATATAGTCATAAACCAACACTCAACTCTTTAACAAGAAATACCAGATTCTTGTATAAAAATTTATTACATAAACTGAGGGTATCCGTAGTACATAAGGGTGGGGTTGCTAGTCTGGCTTGCACCGGTTTCCGTTACCGCCTCACTGTTCCCTCATTTGAACAGGCGGTGACAAATTTAGAAGTGCAAGCCAAGCTCGCCAGCGGCGCTGGATGGTGTATGGACCGCATATTGACACTTGTTGGGTACGCGAAAACGCGGCTCTTGCAACCATAAAACATTTCAGATTATCCAAAATACATTTATAAAACGGTTAAAGTTCTATATATTATCTATGAATCAAATGCATATAGAACTCCAAATCGTTCAGTTTAAACATAAAAATAGCAAATTATTTGAATTATTACTTCCCTCATCTCCTTCTGCTCATTCATTTCACTTAGAATTTACAGCAAATGTCCCAACTCATAAATACAAAATTGTCCAAATGTCAGCTGAAACCTCCCTTAACTACTGTTTAGAAGTAGTTTGTTCCTTTATTCATGTTCTTCCATTTATTCATATTCCATTATTCAAAAATATTCACCTAAATTAAATCTCAAAAAATAACTAAATCTCTAACTTCAATATCGAGGTGTAAAATTGGTTGAAAGAAAACCGAACTTTTTCAATAACTTTTCAAAATTTTATAGATGCTAATAAAAATAAGACAAATGACATTATTAAGAGAACTTGACTTTATTTGAAGAATAAGAATTGGGTGGTTTTTTAGAAAATATTGTTTACAGAAATTTTCTATTTTTACAAAACACTAAAATATATCGAAAACGAACTTTATTTTGAAAACATTGTACCTGACATTATTTAAAGACCTAATTTTGGAAAACAGCTGCCTTTAAGAGAAAATATCAATTTTAAATAATATAGTTCGAGAAAGGATTCGAAAAAATGTTAATCTTTTGCATCTTTCTAAAATTCGAATGTTTAAAACAAAATTGGTCCTACGCAATTTTTATAAACACACATGGCTCTATTTATGAAAAAATAAAGAAAACCTTTGGGATCATTAAAAATGTCGTTGGGGCTTTATGTGAAGTGCCCCCCTCAAAAAAATGAAATATGTTTCAAGTTAAAGGAACCACGACTTTAGAAAGATCGATGGAAAATAGTAACAATTTTGGTGAAAATCCTGTGTATGTTTTAGACGCTAGGATATATCTCGGACGGACGGACGCTTTGCCGAAACCCAATTTTTTTGATATCAATGACCCACAAAATGTGAAATCTGACTAATTAAATATTTGAGAATATAATTTACTACATATAGAAGGAAGAAAAATCCACTTTTTAAGTAACAGAAATGGACAAACGAGTTTGTTGAAAAACTCTGCACTTTTTCCTGCAGTATAACATACTTCTCTATCTACGTAATAGGCTTAGAATACAAGGAACTAAAAATGAAAAAATTATGACTCAATCATTGAATCTGTATTCTTTATATAGAAGAACAATAAGAAGTTTGTAAACACGTTCTTAAATCATGTTCGGGTAGCACATTTGCCTTGGAAACAATTCGAAACTTCAAGTGAAAATATTTTATTCATTAAAACGATATCCTTGTCTTTAATTCATAATTCTCAAATTCAAAATTTACAACATTAAATCAGGAATGCTAGGCGTTTGTAACTTTCTCGCTACTTACAAACCTTGGTATAATGTAAACGCAATGAGTTGTACTCGTCATAAACGATTTGGGTATTAAACCAAACTGTTTAGAAAATATTAACATCATCAGCAACAACAATAACAATACAACTCTTTTCAAAATTTAAACCGGTTTAAAATTTTAAAATTTTAATTTTTTAACTTAAAATTACCCAGCGCTGTTGCTACAGCAGTGTCTCTGCTCGAGAGGTCTTCGGGTTCGAGTCTCGGTGACGGATTTTCAACATAAGCTTGATACCTATGTCAAATTCAACAATCTGGAGGAGAATTCTAGCCGTCGGCTTCGATGAATTTTCCGTGTTTTTTTCGCTCAATACTAGACAAAAGTGAGAGCTGAGGCCTAACAAACGGGCCAACTGTGTGCAGTGATACTTGTCTCATTCTTGACCCCTCTTCTTCCCTTACACACCCAACACACTCACTTATGTGCACTAGACTATCACACTGTATTGTCAATTTTATATTGCGTGGTTTACAAGCAACAAATTTTCAAGTTCGTTTTTTAAAACAATCTCTGGTCGTGCGGTAGATGTCGGAAGAATAGCACACTGAATTGCGATGGGCATTACCCCGAAGAGACGGACACCCTTGAAAACCAAAGCGCTCAACCACTGGTCCCCCAGTATATGCTTTGTTATTGTCGTTGCTGCTGTTTCTTGAAATAATATTCCGACATTTAATGGGAACAAGAATACGGAATAGCCTTAATTGCATATTTTGGTAACGAGTAATTTAGTTACCGATTTTTTCTTACCACGAGACATCTTCAACATATTGTTGAATACGAAACGCACCTTTATTGGGTGTTGGCGGGAATCCTTTATCAGGGAGAATTCGGGGCCCCGGTGCGGTTCGGATCGTGTGGATCCAGCTGTCAATTTTTCATAAGCCGTTTACCTACCTTCCCAAAAAGGCATTGTTGAAAATCAACATCATCTATTTGCGCCATCAACAACACAATCTATTTGCGCCACTTACGAAATAAAACTTCACAAAAATGTTTTTTCCTTCCAAAATACCGGATGAACGAAAAGAAATGCTGTCAGCCTGTAACGAACCAGGATGCCTTCTCAGAAAATGAAATAGGAAAGAGAATTTGCTGGGATGTGACGGTGAGGGGAAAACTGACCGAGGGATGCAGTTGTGCGATTCCTGTGCGGAGCACCGTTTGCACCAGCCCAGCTACGCCCCTGTGTAGGCCGGTTTAAAAGGTCTTCTCTGGGTTGTCCGTTCCCACTTTTTTGAACTAGACAAGGGCTTAAATGCAGTCGGGCGATTTCCGTGGGGTACATCGGGTGCAACCAACCCAGCTACGCCCCTGTGTAGACCGCTTTAAAAATGGTCTTCTCTGGGTTGTCCGTTCGCGCTTTTCTGAAGTAGACAAGGCCTTAAATGCAGTCGGGCGATTCCCGTGCGGTGCACCGGTTGCAATCAGCTCAGCTACGCCCCTGTGTAGGTCGCTTTAAAAGGTCTTCTCTAGATTGTCCGTTCGCGCTTTTTTGAAGTAGATAAGGTCTTCGATGCAGTGGGCGATTTCCGTGGGGTACATCGGTTGCAACCAACCCAGCTACGCCCCTGTGTAGACCGCTTTAAAAAAGGTCTTCTCTGGGTTGTCCGTTCGCGCTTTTCTGAAGGAGCCAAAGGCTTCGATTCAGTCGGGCGATGCCCGTGCGGTACACCGGTTGCAGCCAACCCAGCTACGCCCCTGTGCAGACCACTTTAAAAAAGGTCTTCTCTGGGTTGAAGCAGCCAAAGGCTCCTGCTTCTTGGGAGGGCTGCGCGTGTCCCTGCGGCGGAGGCGGCCACCCCTGCGGCGCCCTGGCAGCTGATGCGCGCAGAGGCTGATTGCGCGGGCGATAGGCGCGGAGGTGACAGTCGACGCACGGCGCGGCGGCGCGCCACCGCCACCATTACGATTCCCATTAAGCCGCGCGCGCGAAGAGAAGTTGGGAGAGGGGGGTGAGGGGTAATGGGGAGGGGAAAGAGCCTGCCGTTTTTCCAGGAAACCACAAAAGTGCGAGTCGGAGCTCGGGGAAACCATATGCTTCTCTGCCACGACATTCCATTATAATGGAGTGCCCGGCGCCGACTACAAGTAATTAATTGCCTGTTCCGCAAGAGAACACGTGTTTTTTGGAATGTGGGGGAAAAGGGAAAAAATATGAAAGTGGGGCTTAATGTGGATTATTTATGCATGTTTTCTGTTTTTAAACGTTAAAATGTTTGGGGCTATAAAATACGAATACCGACAAACTGGTTGCTGTTAAATTGTTCAATATTCTAATTTTCCTAGTAAATCAATTTCAATGATAATTAATTAATTATGTATGATTTGGTATCTTTATAAAATTCTTGAATCGAAAGTTTATATACCATTTTCATTCTGAATTGATGTCATAAGTCCACACTACTTGCCGAAACGAGCGGTAAAATAATAAAACGAATCCTGGCACACTATTTTCAATTCTTTTCTATAAAAGTTGAAAAAAATCATAAATATCTTTAGATGCTGTAATTTACATTGAATTTTACAATTATAAGTATTTAAAATGTGAAAAAATATTAAAATTAAATTTCATGAAGGTTAATTGATTTTTCTTGTTGATTAGGCAGTCTGATGTTTATTTCAGTTATTGATGTAGCTCACCAAAAATTACTTTTAAATGTTTCTTTGAATATAGCGTTTGACGTTTTAATTTTTAAAATATTATTATAGTTAAATCTAGTATTTTTCCAACTACAGAATTAAAAATACAAAGAATGTATTTGATGAAAAACATTGAATTCCAAATGAATTTTATTAGTGCACAAATTACTAACAGTCACCTAAGCTTGTTGCAGTTCACACAATTTACACACAACTTATGCGCTCTGCGCAATATTTTATTTGCATTATTTAACCTCTTGAAATTCCCTGGTCTGAATAGGTGGAAGAAGTGTAACACATATTCAATTTTCCAAAAAATCCACAGGTTTATCTTGCGTAAACAACGGGCAAATGTGTTACTGTCTAAAACACGTCTTTGCTGTCAGTCTTACATTCTGCCTCATCCTCTTTTTGTGGGCAGTCGATACTGTGCCAACATGGTCGAGCGTAATAACAAGTCGTGGGAGACATCGGGAACAACGCACAGGTTGCGGAAGTGAACAGCCAGCATTGGATTATCGCCTGAGCAGCCGAGGGTGGTGATGCCCATCTGGACTGGCACGTGAACATGAAAATGGCAGACTAGGTGGTCGTAGAAATCGTGATATAATAATTCAGTACAAACGTCTGAAAATATACTAGTATGAGTAAGTTGCGATGTTTTATATTCTCAAAATACATGGAACAGGTAGTATTATTTTCAAATGCTTATGTAGGGATATCAAAATTTAAGTAAAACAACATTGATTCATAAGTTATTTATTTCAGTAAAAGCAATACTAATAGCAATTAATATAATAGTCAAATTATTGTCAACAATTTCAATATTAATAACAAGAATTAAATCAATTACAATAGTAATCGTAGAAATATTAGAGTTTTTATTTCCTACATTTAGCTTAGAACTATGCACACAGTTCTTTATAGCTTAATTAAAGAGAAATTGCAGATATATGAGGTGTATACAATTGTTTACTAAATAGTGATCAATTAAATACAATATCCTCACATATTAACGAATGGAGTTTTCAAATTACGGAATTCTGCAAATCCTTAATAATATTCTCAAGTTGAAAACTAATATGGGGTGCTTTTAATGTCATTCAAAACGTTGGTTGCATTCCTAATTTAGTTTTAAAATCTTCATATAATTTTTTCTCAACTCTTGACCATTCAAAACAATATATTTGGGGTGCACTTTTCCACAATGTTTACTTTCCTGAATTCTACTTTCGTAGTGTAAAGAAAATTGTGTAATCCTGAAACAAAAAACCGTAATTTTTCGTAAGGAAAAATCTTTTTGTGGGTTCCTGATACAGAAGAAGTAGATAAATCTTTGTTACTATTAGTACTTAGTAGATAACTTTCTCTATTACGATTAGTCAGAAGAAACGTTTTGAGGGTTTTGACTGAAAAATTGTTTTATGGCCAAACGTAAGTCCGTCGGTGATTTGCTTTAAAATAATTTTCATTCACAGTCGATTTACCGTTTCATTCAATTTCGCTATTTTCTTACTACGAGCAATACTCATTTCAACAATTTTTTTGTTTCAATTGTAGGTAACATATTTGTTTAAAGAATCCAGTTCCTTAGAAGTAGAGGAGTAAAAAAGTAATAAGGTCTATTCCCAAGCCATAGGTTTTTTATCATATTTTCGACATTTGTACAAATGTACATAGTACATTTTTATATCGTTTTTATATTAAAAACATCCATTTACCAGTTTAGATTTGAGTTTAGAGTGTACAACGTATGGAGTAGGCTTTAGAGCGCTACTGAGTGTTAATGACAGAATCACACACCTCTAAGCATCAATGTTCAAATTTATGTGGATTTCGAGTTGGACAGAAGAGGTTTGAGGCAGATATTTTCACGTCAATTCCGTTTCTCCTGACGTAGATTTCTTCTCTTCCTCCACCTCATTGTAATCATGATACCCATCATTTAGTCCATCACCCGGGGGGATTGGGTCGTAATTGCTTGCGGACACAGTTTACAACACAGGGGCCACGTTCTATTCCCGGTCACTCCATGTGAAATTAGTGGTAAACAAAGCGAGTTATTGAAATGAGTCTGTCAATTCTCCTACCCCTAATTTCATAACTCCATCAATCACCTCGTCATCATTATCATTATCCCTTACACATTAGATAATTACTCCTGGGTCACAATGACCGTAGAAATTGAAATGCCCTTAAACTTCAATGATTTTTTAAAAGTTATTGCTACTTGTTCGTCATTTTCAAGGTTGTTTATACATCTTTACTTCCCTTTAGGAATAATCAATTGAGGATCTGCTTAAATTGCAATTTGATTTCAAGTGTTTTATGGTTGAAATCGTTTAGTAGTATTTGAGTAGTTGAGTTTTAGTAGGGTTGGTTTGAAAATATCTTGTGAGTATTGTGAAATTATTTTGCAGCGGTGTTTGTTTGTTTTGCCTAGTTGTTATGTTTTGGCGGCAGGTTCGTCGGGTAGTGTTTTGTGGAAGTGTTTAGAAGGTTTAAGTATGTGGTTGTAAAGGGGTTCGAATTTGAGCTTTTTTTAAATTGCTGATTGAACCATGAATGAACCATGTAGCTTTCGTAATTTTTATTTGACATTTATTTTGGATTATTTGTAGTTTGTCAATGTGGCAGTGTGCTGTTTTTTTTCAGATACGGGCCATGCGTATGTTAGCGATGGCCTTCTTATTGATATATAAATGATTTTCCCACATTCTCTTCTAAGAGGTGCTTTGTGATTTAATATGTGATAGAGTTAAAATATGTTTCTCGTGATTTCCCAGTAGTTTCGGTGATGTGTCATTTCCATATTAATTTCGTGTCTAATATGAGTCCTAGATCTTTAACTGGTGTTTGGGTTGGAAGCCTTTGAATGTCCTAATTCAAAGCCTTTCGCCTAATTGAATATATTTTGGATGAGTAGTGGGTGAAGAGATGGTTTGGCTTTGGAAAGGGAAAGAATATTTCCTTGGAACTTTACAACGTTAAACTCCAATGAATAAATAAACTATCATCCCAATGGTAACGCACGGTTACAGGTTAACAAAAGGTTATTAACTAGCTGATGCGAATAACCCAGGTGCGGAACCACAATCCCTGATGATCTTTCCACAAGCTTGCCACACGATAAATAAAAATATTTTTCGTACAGCAAAGTGAGCAAACAGAGTGGAAATTGGAAGGTGGAAGGACATACAGCTAACACACGAGACTCATGTATTTGACATCACACAATTACGTGAAACACGTGTAAACAGTGAAAGTCACCTTTTGATAAACTCACGCATGGAAAAATCAGCGGACTGGGAGCACGATCTGAGAGCGATTCATGAAAAGGGAAATGTATATTCGAAACACGAGGTGTGAGAGTTGGCAAACAAAACTGGGAACCCGATACACGGTACATCAGATACGGGTGACATAAGACATGAAGGAAGCGGGATGGAAAGCAGGTGTCGAAAACAATGTTCTTCGAGTGAATAGGTTGCGAGAGCATTCTGTGCTGGAAAGCAAAGATAGATTGAAAATTGAAACAACAGAAACGATATTAAAACGTGTATGTTGCAAGCTCGAGATGAGATTGCAGAAACCTTTCTTTGTTGGAATAAGGAACGTACCCATAGATGTAAACCATACACACAAAAACGTAAAACAGTAAGTCAAATATAAGCGAAAATCATCGTCTGAATAGCGAGCAATTTACCGGGCAAGGCCTGTCATTCTAGCAGACTAAGTCCTTGTCTTTAGTTTCAACAACACTACAAAACTTCGTAGGTTAAGGGCGTGTTATTTGCGACTCCAAAATTACTTTACAGGTTTCGCATGTTTTTCACCTTCAAGCAAGTGTATCACTGTATCTGTTCTACTTTTACGGTTTTCCTGGCGTGAAATATTTTAATACAGTTACACATAAACTCATATTTTATTTTATGTCAAACAATTTGCATCCAATTACTATAGTTTTGTAGAAATTCTGTCGTTCAGAAGACGATGGAGGAAATCGAGCGAGATCTAATTTTACGTGATGCTCTGAAAGAGTTCCAAATTGAATAACAACTGAATTACAGATTGCAGCATAACCTTCTATCGAATATGAGGATATACGAGTACATTAAATGTCAGACAAGCAATTGTGGAAGTGTGGAGAAAACATGACAGAGGCAAGGCCGTCACGACGCGTTCGGTGCATAGAGAAAAGAAGATGTAATTTCTTTCTCTTCAAACTGCGAAGGTCGCGAAATTGATCGGGCAGGAGAGAGACGGAGTGGAGCAAAACGGGATAGTGCTGGGTTGGGCGGGGCCGGGTAGAGAAAGGCGAGGCACCGGAGCGGTGTGAGGTGGGGTGGTCAATGGCGGTGCCTTGTAATGAGTGAGGATAGGTAATGCGGGACGGGTCAAGAGGTTCAGTGTGGAGCAGGTTGATGGGCTCTCAGATGATACGCGACAGTGAGGTTTGATGGTGTCGTGTGTGGTGGGATGGTGTGAGGTATGGCTGGGAGAGATGGTGGTGGGTAGGGTGGTGGGTGCAGCGGGCTGGTTATGTTACATGGGAAGAAAGGGGGCGTGGTGCGTGCGTGGCGCCGTGGAGATGTCTTCGTGTCCGGATGGTGTGGCCCGTTTGGCCGGGAGGTGGTGCGTGGGTGGATAGTGTGGTGCATGGCTGGGTGTGGTGGTGATGGTAGGTGAAAGAAGTTTCGTACGGTTGTGTGGTGGTGGGGTGGTCCGTGTGGCGCAGTGATGTGGTTAGTTTGGTGAAGTGAAGTTCAATGCAGAGTGATGGAGTGTGACTGATTGATTGATTGTTAGTGATTGCGGGCGCGTCAATAACTAAGGTAATTAGTCCCGTAAGTGTATACTTTATCGCAAGAGGAGGCGGTGTTGTTCCCCACTGTATGGGGAGATCTGGCGCCGATCTACCGTCGGCTGGTCCACCGCCCCAGCTGGGACAAGATTTAAGCTTCCCACCCGTCTCCCTCCATGTGGTAGTGTAGTGCATGTTAGTGTAAGTGTATGTAAGGGGAGAGGATAGGACAAGGAAGAGGAAGGAAAGATCGCACCCGGACCGTGGTCCGTTTATTAGAGTACTGCTCCGGCATTCACCTGGTATTGATGGGAGAAACCCCGGAAACCAAGGACTCCCGGTTAGTGGGACTGCAGTGAGATCTGTTGATGCCGTGAGCCATCTCTCCCGGTGAGTGTGTTGGTGGGGTGTGCGGTGCGTGGCAGGGGTTGTAGAGCGTGGCGGGTAGGGGTGAGGTGAAGTGGTGCGGTGCGAGCCAGAGGAAGGCGGTGGCGGTCGGAGTGATTGATCACGGCTATGGCGTGGGCGGCGTGCGCGGTGTCCCTTACCCGGGCCCTCTTTGACCGCACCTCGCCGCGCGCCGCCCCGCCCCGCCCCGCCCCGCACCACTCCGCCTCCGCCGACAAATTGCTCCGGAGATTGATGAGGCAGCGAGCGCCGCCTGCCCCGTCGTCCCCCTCCCCTCCCCCTCCCCCGCCCTCGCCGTCGCCGCCGCCGCCGCCGCCGCTGCAGGAGCACCTGGAGCTCTATTGTCTCCGCGCCGCGTCGCCCCCGCCCCTGTCCCCTTGGCCGTCACCGCCCACCAACTCGACCCTTCGCCCCTCACCACAGGTACTTCGCCCTCGGGCACCTCGGCTCGAGTCCGGATGCAGGCAGCAGCGGTCCTTGAAACGCAAAATTCTTATGAATCGATATTTAATTTAAATAGAAACACTATGGTTTCAATAGACATTAACTATTTATGTCGGTCTTCCTGCAAGTTTGTTGAATGCTTGTAAAATTATTTGCAAATGATCTGCGTGACGTTTGTGACTTGTTTCAAGACCTTTTCGGGTTGATACTAGATATGAATTGTACTTGCATAAAGGTACTCTTACCACTGCGTGCAATGTGGAATTGTAGATTTTTATATTCAGACTATTTCTACAAATTAAAACGTTGTTGGCAAAAGTGTCACACACACTCAGATTGAAATACTACGGAATACTTTACTATGTTCCATGAAAACATTATTACCCTTTTTAATTGCCCATATCACCCATATTAGCATTTGTGCCTGTGTAATTTCATAAATTTCAAATATACATTGCTCATTGAGTAATGAATACAGCGCGTCTCGCACTGTTGGAGCCTAGGTTTGCTTCCGGCCAATGTATGTGAAATGTGTGTGTAATGCGATCTCTCAGCAAGTTTTTGGGGGTTTATCCCGTTTCCCCTGTTCAAATTCCACCACAAGAGCATCAATATCGACCTCTTCATTATTGTCATCATATACTCACTTGACCACTACTCATGGGTCTCAATACCCTCAGCAGTTGGAGAAAACCTTACCCCAATATAATCTGCTTAAGCAGGAATAGATCGGAACACAAAATCCCGATTTAGGGAGGTTTCTGTTTTATGCAAGGTTGTCCATTTTGTGATATTGATATTTCTGCCCTGTGCGTCCAGGTTGTCCACACTTGTGATATTGATATTTCTTCCCTGAGAGTAGTAAATTTTATTAGTAAGACTTTATTATAATTATCAAAATACATTAACATATTACGTATATATGGGAGAAATCACCAATAAATGAATATTAAACACTCTTCATGGACAGCTTGTGAGTTGAAAAATGCACTCCTTACTAATTAGTGTTAGTGACTGTATTCGGATTGTTTGCTGAATCTATCAACGCACAATGCGTCACAACACAGAACTATGACTTTCTGATACTATCGCATGGTCTTGAACAATGTGTATCTAGTCGAGGAATTATGATTTTCAACGTGGGACAGGGAGTGACGTGATGGGACGTCATGCAAGACACCCTCCCATGCTCAGAGAGTTGGGAGAGTCCCCTAAGGCCTACCTAAGCCTTGAGAGACAAGCGACCCCAAGGTCAAATTCTACGCTGACTGCTTAAGCCCCTCTCCTTCAATGTCTGGTTGCCGCGACTAAATCGCGTGTCACAGGGATAGAAAATTTAAAACAGGTTTGCATATGCATTTATTTCATTAAGAATATCTCACCTCTGTCAATTATACTAAATTCACAATAATTCCGTTTTATAAAGATTTTTTTTTTTTGCAGAACATGCAAAACCGTTCCGTTTCCGCGTTGGAGAGGTTACTTTTATGCTGTGTAAAATGCCATTTAACTTCACGGGCCGGAGAAATTTTCTGGTTAAGGGAGGTTACCACCTTATACAGGTTCCAGTTTAGACAGATTATATATATGAGTTTAGTAAGCGCATGCCTGCCATTTTGTACATCTCTCTGGAACACGTTTCCGGCGTCGATAAATGATAAATTATTGACGATAAATTATCATTTAATTGATAGATTAAAAGAGAATATAGTTCCCTATGTGACGAAAGTTCTTTATGACCAGTTTATTTTTCGTCGTTTTTCATTTTAGATGAAGTTCTATAAAATAAACATTTTCATATTTTGCATTGTTTTGTAATTAGAATAAATTATTTTCTAAGCCGCAATAAATATTTCATAAACGATTCATATCTTTCCAATATTGTTCACATCACACAAACTACTATGATGAAACTAAAATAATGACACGTAATTACTCGTGTGAACATAAGACGTTACTCATGAAATTATTTCTGCATTATCCGAAATACCACTCAATAGTCTTCATTAATAATACCGAAAACGCAACAAAAGAGCATTTTTATCCAATGTGAATATAATTGTTTTAAATTCTCACCTCACTCATCACCTCACACACATGAGACGGGAAGTTAAAAATTCAGAAACCTTCCCTTTCCACAACATTTGAGTGCATTAAAATTTCACGCTTTTCGTCACAATAGCGTGAAAGTACAAAACCATCATTTGCCTAATTCGTCGCTGTATCTGCGGAGGAATAAAACCATCGCCCGCTTCCTGTCGGGGGCGAGAGGCGCGTGCGATTTCCCGTCGTTTCGGGAATCCGAGCGCCATCTGCGGCGCGCCCGCGGAGGCAGGGCGTGGGCGCGAACGCCTCCTTACAATGGCTCGCCTTAATTAGTTTTTAATTGCTGACAATTAGGCGTCTCTGGGAAGGACCCGCGCGCCGCCGTCGGGTCATGCGCCGAGCGAGACGGCCCCAGCAAATCTCAGCGATTCGCCTTCTTGGATTCAGGACAACTGACTTTTATAATACGTTCTTTCCTTGTGTGTGCATTTCCTAATGTGTTCATTTCTTAGTGTGTTCATTTCTTAGTGTGTTCATTTCTTAGTGTGTTCATTTCTTAGTGTGTTCATTTCTTAGTGTGTTCATTTCTTAGTGTGTTCATTTCTTAGTGTGTTCATTTCTTAGTGTGTTCATTTCTTAGTGTGTTCATTTCTTAGTGTGTTCATTTCTTAGTGTCTTCATTTCTTAATGCGTTCATTTCTTAGTGTGTTCATTTCTCAGTGTGTTCATTTCTCAGTGTGTTCATTTCCTACCGCGCTCCTAGCGCATTCGTTTCCTAGCGCGTTCATTTCCTAATGGAATAATTTCCGAGCATGATCATTTCCTACCCACATTCACTTCCCAGCGCGGTCGCAAAATGCACATTCGTCCAAAGTAACCTATTTTCTTATAATACTCTTCTAAAAAGTGATAACTTGGGTTTATTGCAATGGGTTTCCCAATAATACGTAGTTATCAATGTATCGAAGCATTCATTGTATGCGCGTTTCGTTTCTTCCTTTAATGACAAACCGAGAAAACTGTCGATAAAAGGAGAACTTACCGTTCCTCAGTATCTCCTCCATTTTGCTTACATCGTGCGAACTGCAATATGTATTGTACATCTTGAACCTACTGAAAGAATTGAAAGAAAATTTCTTTCTCGCCATATTGTTCTGCGTTGCTGACTATACTCGTTGCATTGGCTTTCCGTAGCATGAGCTCCTTTACTGAAAATCAGTGGTAGATTCGTGATACGTGGCCGAGTCTGGCAGTAGCAAATTATTGCGACAGACAACACATCAACAAGCTTCATTATTTTCCGTTAAAATATGGTATTAAATCACCTAACATTTTTAAAAGTATTGTTTCAAATCGGTTCACACATTCTTGTTTTCTAATAAAAACCGCTACTATTTTCTATAGAATACTTTTGTTATAAATCTTTTGTTATATAGTTTAACAAGTTATAGTTTGTAATATAGTTTATTGTTTTCTGACCCATTCTTTCTCGTGTGTGTGTGGATCGATTGAAGACTTATACATGCATTGCTTTTCTTCGTTTCATCAATTCTCAGAGTTATTCTCACGTTTTTTAAATAAATAAATTTATAATTTATATTTTTGCCAAAGCGTCTTCATTCTCTAAGCAGCTATTCGCTTAAAGCTTCTTTCGTTCCCACCGGTGTGTGTGTGTGTGTGTGTGTGTGTGTGAGTGTGTGTGTGTGAGTGTGTGTGTGTGTGTGTGTGTGTGTGTGTGAGAGAGAGAGAGAGAGAGAGATAGAGAGAGAGAGAGAGAGAGAGAGAGAGAGACAAAGATCATATTTTCTGATATTTAAGGAGGCTTGAAAATGTCCTTAGGATAGCGTCAGTGGATTCTCTGTGTTGATTGTACTTCTTCCCTAGATTGTAAGTTGCTGTAGCTGGGGATTCTGGTAGTGTATCATAAAAGCTTTTTGAAATTTTGATAATTCTAAATTGATTCTATTTTTAATTCTCTATGTAAGAGTTTATTGCTTACAAACCATGAAACTTTAGTCATTTTTCAGAGGCACATATTTTGTATTATTAGAAGTTTGTTAATGTGCTGCTTTTATCCAAACGGGGCTTGCGTAGGTTAGTGAGGGTCTGATTACTGATTTATATATTATTTTACCGCATTCAATGCTAAGTGAAGATTTATGTTTTATATAATTTTTAGTATGTATTATTTACTGTATTTGTTATATGTGCTTTCCAGGATAATTTCGTGTCCATTGTTAGTCCTATGTTCTTAACTGGTGTTTGGTTTGGTAGCCATAGTATGGGTGAGTTTTGAATGTGTAAAGGAGGAGGTAATTTTGGCTTACGAAGGGTGAAAATATTTGCTTGTGATTTTGAAGTATTAATTTTAATTCTCCATTTTCAGTCATTTCGAAAATTTAACCAAGACATTTTGTAATTGGTCATGGACGCATAAGATATCGTGCTGTGATTTGAACAGTGCCGTGTCATCAGCAAATAAAGCTACTTCTGAGGTGTCTGGTTGAGAAATATCTGATAAATAGATATTGAAGAGGAGAGGAGAGAGACAGGATCCTTCTGGGACCCCTGCGTCTATTGTATGCTGTGTTGAAAGTGTATTGTTTATTTTAACTTTAAAATTTCTGTCAGAAAGCTATGAATGGTGTTAAATAGATATTGTGGAGTTGCCAGTTGCTGCAACTTGTACAGGAGACCAGTATGCCAAACTGTGTCGAAGGCCTTTTCTGTGTCTAAGAAATTTGCTAGTGTGTGTTTTCATTGGTGAAATGCTGTGCCTACAGATTCAGTTAGGCGCAGTAGTTGGTAGTTGTTTGAGTATTTGGATCAAAAGTCAAACTGGAAGGCAAGTAGTGTTTTGCTATTTAAAAACAATTAATAAGTCTATTTAGTAATAATTTTTCAAAAAGTTTACGATGGATGGAAGAAGACTAATTGGTCTGTAATTTGATGTGTTTCTTGCATCTCTTCCTGGTTTGCGGAAGGGTAAAATTATGGCTGTTTTCCAACTTTGTGGGAAATATTGTAGTCTTAAAGCTGCATTAAATAGTTCAGTTAGTCCAGCTACATATGTTTTACTTAATTCTTTAAGTGCTTTATTGGAGATATTGTAGTAACCGGCTGATTTTTTTTGTGTTAATTTGGGTGATGTTTTTGGAAGTTTCTGAGGGAGAAATAAATGAAGTTGATATCGGTACTGTTTGTATTGTTTGGTGAAAATTGTTAATTACACGATTGAATGAGTGGGTGTCTGAAATAGGGTTAGGTGTGAATATGCTTTTGAAATGTTCAGCTATTGCCTCGGCTTTATCAGAGTCGGTAAGTTGATTTGAGCCGTTGTGTTTTAAGGTTGGTATGATAGATTTCTCTTTACATAGTTTTTTAATTGTGGTCCATAATGGTCTACTGTGTGAATGAATTTGTTTGATTATTTTTGAAACTTGTTGATTTTGTAGTCTCGTAATTTAAGTTTAATTATTTTTGAAATTTTATTTATCTTGGTCTTAATGTCTGGTCTTCTTGTGTTTTGGCACACACGTCTAAGATTGTGCTTAGTTTTAATTAAGTTTTGTAATCTAATGGGAATGCATTTGTGTTTTTTTGTAATTAATACTATAAGGTATATAAGGTATAGTTGATAGCTTAATTGATTTTTGTATAGTCTCAACGAAAGTTTGTATTTGGTAGTCTAAATCTACAGTTCTTTTAATGATTTTAGGAAATATAAGATTTAAATCCATTTGTTCTTTAAATTTTTGACAGTTCACACGTCCTTCATAAGTAACTTCGGGATATTTATTGGTGGTTTTAAAATTTGTTGTTCCTATATTTAAGATTATGGGATTGTAGTCTGAGTCAAGTTCAGGCAGAACAATTTGTTTAATTGGTTGATTGAAATTTTTCGTTATTGTTATATCTGAGATGTCTGGGACTATGTTGCTGTTGTAGAAGTAATGGGTTGGCTCCCATGGTGCAATTATTTGGAGATCGTTATCAGGGGCGAAAGCTTGTAAAACCTTGTGGTGTTGATGAGTTAATCCTCAAGCTGAATTTTTACTATTTAAATCTATTAGTAAAATTAGATTATTATTGTTGGTGTTAAATATTTCCTGATAAGATTTTAGTGGAAAGGGTTTGTTTGGCGGTTTGTATGCGCTAATTTTATGGTGTACTTTCATAAATATTATGATGCTTATTGCAGCTGTTTCAAGGTTAGGCGAGTTTGGGCTTTCAATTGGTGTGTGTTTGATTTTCGTTGATATTAGTTTAGCAACACCTCCTGCTGCCGTTTCCGAGGGTCTGTCATTTCGATATATTTTGTATCCCGGTATGTAAAATTTTTCATTCATTATTAAATGCGTTTCAGTTATGCATGCTATGTCTTTTTGGTTTTGTTGTAGAAATAATTAAAATGTTAATTTTTGTCTCTTGAGGCCATTTGCATTCCAATTCAAAAGTTTAAGAGAATTTGATTCTTTGACATTTTGATTTTGGTTCGATAGGATGGTTTGAATTAGGTGTTGAATCTGATTTTGTATTTGCGTCATTATGGTTGCTATTACTAGGGAGACTATGGTAGTTATTAGTAGTGATATATCCAATGGATAATGTATTTGGGGTGAATGTTGATTACGTGATTGTAATGGTGTTGACCAAGCTGACACTCTTGATGGTAGTGGAGGATAGTTTTTATTATTAAGGTTGTCAGGATTTTGTTCGTGTTGATTGTTTGTTTGTTCTTGCGATTGTTAATAATAAAGTGGCGTTGTGTTTGGGCTCGAGCTGCGTCCTTGTAAGCTTGACAGCCGCGATAATTGGCGGTGTGCGGTAGTCCACAGTTAACACAAATCGGAGCGCTGTCTTTTGATTCGGTGCATTTTGAGTAGTGGTGAGCTGCATTACATTTGACATATCTTGATTGAACTTGACAGTTAGCCTCAGTATGATTGAATCTTTGACAGTTTTTCACTGTATATGTGCATTTGATTTGAGTCTAGGTTAGACCTGAACTATATAATGCATACATCTATCTAATTTAAATATTGATTTAGGGTCGTTTGTGTTTTGATCGTTAATATCTTTAAGGTCAAAAACACGAGTTTGTAGGGGCTCTCTAACTTTGTCATCAGTCTAACTATCCTGATGAATGGGTATTTTAAATTAATTAGTTCATCCAATATTTCACTTTCACTTAACACTTCTGGAATGCCTTTGCATACTACTGAGAATGGTTTGCTAGTTGGATCACGGTAGGAGAAATATTGCACTCTTTCTTTTTTACAATACTTTTTTAAACTTCGTAAGTCTTCTATGGTAGTAATTAAAAATTTTGTTTCGTTTTTAATCACTTTAGTTGTGAAAATATTTGTAATCTTTTTGATCTGTTAAATGAGTTGTGGATATTGTTCACCAATTACTTGGATGGTAGGTATTTTAATATTATAAGTTTCTATGGGTTTAGATATTTCGCTAGTATTAGTTTCATTATTTAGTTCACTGAAACGAGAAGTTTCTTCTACGTTGTACGCGTAGTCTACGTCATTTGAAAGTCGCTGACGTTTTGTTAACCTCATAACTAAATTGAGTAGTGAACTTACTGTTGAAGGAGTATTTTGATTTGGCACTGTATGTAGATTGGGTTGACTGCTTGGAGGATTTATTGGTTTGTTGATAACTGGTTACCCTCCGAATATGTCACTGAATCGTTGTACTATTATGTATTGCTATGGGTTGATTTCGTTGACGGCTTCTGACGATTGTTGTAATTGCAAGGGCTAACCTGTTTGTTGTTGATGAAGTTGTTGGATTTGAAACTGCAGGTTTGGCTGTATTGATTGGTGCGTTTCATTTGATGATGTAATGTGCATCTCTTCACTGGTATTCTCCTGAGTTTGAGTTGCTTGTAGTGTCTGAAGTTGAATCAACGGTTGTCCTTGATGAGTACACGTTGATGTTGTTGTTGTTGTTGTTGTTGTTGTTGAAGTAGTAGTTGCTGGTGCTGCTGAAGAAATTGTTTCTGCTGATGTTGTAATAGATGTATTTGTGCTACTGGGGAATCATAATGTGCACTGTTAGTTGCATATGGTGTCTCCATTGCGTTTACAAATGCACTTGAGTTAAGTAGCCCCGACTCACAGTAGAGTTAAGTAGACCCCACAGTCACTGACTGCTATTGCCCTCACTATTGAAAATATTTAAATAAAATGCTGCAAATATAAACTGTTAATGGAAATAGTTTCAATTTAGACATACGTTTCGATATAGACACAAACACACTCAGTCTAGACACATTCAAGGTGAGAGAGCTGAGGTTCACGTTGTGTTCGGCGCGGCTTTTCGGAGAGATATGTAATTAAATCTCTTGGCGTACAACCACTATTCGTTGATCTTCACACTTAAAAACACTTGCTTATCTTCTTTCGAAAGATATTTTCGCATAGGAGTTTCTGAGATCATGAAATTTACATCAATACTTCATTCAGTCACGGCCCCCTCCAAAAATACCTAACAATCTTTCAGAATACATAAGTGAAACAATAACTACCGAGTAATAACACTGGTCAACAGCCATTTTGCATCTGGGATGTGATACATCAACTAGTATGTATTTTGGTGTGTAGAATCCGAATATATTTTTCAAAATGTTCTAGCACGTACCATTTTTGAGTTTTTAACGGTTTTTTATTTTTCTTATTCAGTATTAGCTTTTTCTGTTTCTTTCAAAACAGCAAGGTGAACTCTTGGGGTCGAGACTGCAACAACGGAACCTTCTAGCTCCAGGGACAAAAATTTCCGTTTTCAGATCAAGAGGTGCTTCCTTCGCTCAATATTTCGATTTGCAGAATTCATTGTGTGTATGTAGAGATGTCAATGGTCTGATGATGCAGCTAGGTGTACAACATAATCCACAGGAGTGGCGACTATTTATTGACTCCAGTAAAACCAGCTTGAAAGCAGTACTATTGCATAATGGCAATGCCTTCCCATCAGTACCTTTGGCTTACGCAGTAGACATGAAAGAAACTTACGGAACCATGACTTTGCTGCTAGAGGCAATCAAATATAAGGATCATGAATGGCAGCTTTGCTGCGATTTAAAAGTTGTTGCACTCCTTACAGGTTTACAGGCTGGATTCACGAAATATTGCTGCTTTTTGTGCCTTTGGGACAGCCGTGACACCAAGAACCACTATACAGTCAAGGAATGGCCTATAAGGAAATAATATGTTCCTGGAAACGTAAATGTCAACAACACCCCATTGGTTGAGCACGATAAAATCATTTTGCCTCCCCTTCATATCAAGTTGAGCCTTATCAAAAACTTTGTAAAAGCTCTGGATAAAGGAAGTGAGGCCTTCAATCATTTAAAAGAAAAGTTTCCCAAATTAAGTGAGGCAAAGCTGAAAGAGAGTAAATTTGTTGGACCACAAATACGAAAATTGCTGAAAGATCCAACCTTTGATACCAAACTCACAGATATCCAATTAGCTGCTTGGTCTTCTTTTAAAGCAATTGTGAAGGGCTTTTTGGGTAACACGAAAGACAAAATCTATGTTACCATTGTGAATGATCTGTTGGACAACTATAAGAACATAGGGTGTAGAATGTCGCTTAAAATTCACTTTTTACATTCTCACCTTGATTTCTTTCCGGAAAATTTGGGAGCCGTAAGTGATGAGCATGGTGAACGCTTTCACCAAGACATTCTTACCATGGAACACCGTTACCAAGGCCATTGGAACCCTTCGATGATGGGTGACTACTGCTGGGGTCTTGTTAGGGAGAGTGATGAAACGGCACACAAAAGAAGAGCTCCGTCGTTGCATATTTCGAAAACCAAAGACGATTAAAGGTAAAAATATCTTCTGAACTAACTTGGACCTTTTATTGGCATCATGGCCATATATACATACAAAATAGTATTGATTACAAACGTTCTGAATATGTATTTTTGTTTGACTAAATTGTGTTAATTTTCGCTATTACCACTTTTTATTCTGCTGTGTATCTAGGAAGTGTGACGTCATAGAGAAAAACTGATTTGACCAGTGTAATCAGCACCCCAAAATTAGGTAAATCCACCCATTTACAAGCCAGATGCAGAAAAAAAGTTTAAATTTGTTAACTAGTGTTGGGTCGCCTCCATGTTAGCGCGGCCGGAGGTATATTCCTTCTCAAAGGACATGGTAAGGGATAAGAGCCCAAATCTAAAGCTGATTTATCCTTGAAAATAGACTTTATTACATCGGAGGGAATATTTTATTTAATAATTCCTGCCAAAAACGCTCATTTCTGTCTGTTTCAGAATTCAACTTGTATTCGGCTTTGGGTAGGGATCCCAGAATTATGAAAACGTGTACAGAATGCACTTCTCCCCCGTAGCACGTCACACACAGTTTTTAACTGTCTTATATGTAAAAGAAAAATAAATAAAAGAAATCTTTTAAAGATACACATGTTTTAATGAAAGTAGCACTTCTGCCGATGAATCCAGTATTCGTTACAATTATCCTCATTTCAGAGACCGAGAGATGTGGC
This sequence comes from Teleogryllus occipitalis, assembly GCA_011170035.1. Taxonomy (NCBI): domain Eukaryota; kingdom Metazoa; phylum Arthropoda; class Insecta; order Orthoptera; family Gryllidae; genus Teleogryllus; species Teleogryllus occipitalis. The sequence continues at coordinate 59,353 of BLKR01004858.1, read as the reverse complement.
TTAGAGTATCAATTAATGTGTCTGCAGTACCTCTGACCAGGAGGTCCTAGGTTCAAGTCCCTACGGGGGCAGGATTTTCGACAATAGCTAGATAGCTAGGTCGATTTCAGTCACTGTCTGGAGGATAATTCTAGCGGCCAGCTGCTCTGATCGGTAGTTTTCCTTGGTTTCTCCGATCAATACCAGGATGGAGGAATGCCGGAGCAGTACCCTAAAAACGGGCCACGGACAGCGCGCGATGTTTTCTTCCCATTCCATAACCTATCCTACTCCTTACTTACACACTACACCACCACACTTGTCGGAAGTTTAGAGCTGCCCCGATTGGGGTGGTGCTCCGCCGGTGGGAGCTACCTGGTTAGGGGAAGAGCCCGCTAGCCGACGGTAATCGCCGCCGGATCTCACTAACCAGCGGGGGAAGGCCACCGCTACCACTAGAGCAAAACATGCACTACATTTATGGGACTAATGACTTCAGCAATTGTCGCGCCCAGATTCACTAATCAATCAATAAAAAATCTATTTTCAGAGGTATGGCGTGATGAACATTTCATTTATACTCGTACTATATTTATAAATACACTTCACTTTATTCTGGCAAACCTTTAAAGAATAAAACAGAGCTATTTTTTTAGAAATTTTTGAAATTGTTCTAGGAGTGTCAAGTAACCACAAATATTAAAAGCAACCTTTTAAATTCGCATATCCTTGAGTTCAATCAGAATGATTAAGAAATCGCAAATATCGGGGAAAATTATTTGTACTGTTTAGGCGCTAGTGTTATTTAATCGGAGGTAGGCAGACGGACGGATAGACAGACAGATCGGCATATGTTCCAATTTAAATACTTATATACAAAATTACCTAAATACTTTACGTAATAGGCTTATTTTTTCTGTGATAGTGATGATCCAAAATATATATCTATATCCTCTATAGAATGCGTCATACAATGGATTCCTAACTTTCGACTCTGAAAGCTAGATTACTGACATTTCGAATTATACTTTCTTTGCTTGGATAAAAATTCTCGCGTTGCGTATCAGTTTGAAGAAGTGGCAATGCCGGGCTTGCAGATACTCTGGACAAGGCGTCATCTAAAAGAGAAAGAAGAGAATTATAATAACATGATGAAACTAACTTCTCTACGATGTAAACGATCGAGATTTAAGTGAGCCCGTAATATAGAATGTATATCACCAACATCTAAACCTTAATTCTTGATTGGTTGGTTGTTAGTGATTCCGGGCGCGTCAACTAAAGACGTCCTTAGTCCCGTACGTGAAGTACGTTTTTCATTGGGAGATGGCGATGGTCTTCCCCCGCTGGATGGCGAAATCCGGCGCCAGCCTACCGTCGGCTAGCCGGGTTCTCCCCAACCAGGTATCTCCCACCAGCAGGGCACCGTTCCAGTCGGGACAAGCCCTAAGCTCTCGACCAGTCTCCCGACATGTGTGGTAGTGTATTGCATGTTAGTGTGTGTGTAAGGGGAGAGGATAGGACAAGGAAGGGGTAGAAAAGATAGCGCGCGGTCCGTGGCCTGTTTGTTTGGGTATTGCTCCGGCATTAGCTTGGTGTCGATCAGAGAAACCACGGAAAACTACCGATCAGAGCAGCCAGCCTCTAGAATTCTCCTCCACACTGTGACTGAATTCGAGCTAGCTGACAAGCTAGTGTCGAACGTCTTGCTACCATCGGGACTCGAACATAGGACCTTCCGGTCAGAGTCACTGCAGTGACATCAGTTGATGCACCGAGCCACCTCTCCCGGATTAATTCTTGATAATCCTTCCAACTCTTAAGTGTGGATTTCTAATGATATTTCGAATAGTGATTTCGGTTTTCTAAAATCATGTTTAATTCTTTCGAAGAAATGGAAGTAGGCATGCTTTGAGAATCCCTTTGCGGGGTGATTGCTAATTCGGTTTGAAGAGAAAATCAATAAGATAGACAAGTGTCAACAACTTTACAAACTGAAAGATGAGTTATTGATGATGATTTTGGGTATGATGCTTTCGCTGTCTGTGAAAAAGTCTCGTATTCCACTGCTTTAAAGAAGCTGCCTAGCCGCGAGTATTGTGTTGACAAACAGAGAAACCAAATGGATAAATGTTACACTTGTAGAATGTCCTGTATGGTGAGTGGCGATCAGAAAGTTGAGTTAAGGTAGTTGGGTTAAGTTAGCCTAGCAAAAAACAAACAACAAACAAAGCCTGCTATTTTGATACGTCAATTTGACTCGCTTTCCTCTCGCATGGGCAAAACATTCTCTATATTTGCGTATGCAAGATTTCTGGATAATTTTGCGTGAAAATACAGATACTTCTTATCTTGACTCACTTCCCTCGTATATCTGCTAATAAAGCGTTTCAACTTAATTAATATGCGTAATCATAGGCGTATGTAGCCTAAAACAAGATGGGGACAATTATATTTCTAAGCCCCTCTGCGCCTCCTTTTTCAATATTTGTTTTTATTTACACATGACATATTTTACTAGGAAATAATTAAACGTACTACAGAGATAATGGAATTATAACTTGAAAGGTTCAATTAATAAATATAATTGATTTTACGTTGAACCATTTACATGGTTGCCTGATGGTTTGGAGAAACTCTTCCCCAAATATCAGTAACAATTCTTCAGATTGTCAGCTAAAAAGGGGAAATTAAGAAATTGATCATATTTACCGAGGGAAAATGTATTATTACGCAGGACTACGGAGTCCCTTTCTAAATTTTCAGGAGAAGCTACAGCCCGCTGGTCCCCTATGCGCGTAATCCACACATATTCTACTTACCCACATGTTTTAGCTGTTAGGCAAAAATTATACCGAATTAGGTGTTTCAGGGCATCAATTAATATCAAGGCAGTGCCTCTCACCGGGAAATCCTAGGATTTGAGACCCGACGGTGGCAGTTTTTTCGACACTAGCTTGATAAATATGAATTTAGTCGCTGTCTGGAGGATAATTCTAGCGGCCGACTGCTCTATATTGGTAGCTTTCCGTGGTTTCTCCCATCAACACCAGGTGAATGCTGGAGCAATGCACACGGGCCGTGAACTACGTGCGATCTTTCCTTTCTCTTACTGGTCCTATCCTCACCCCTTACTTAAACACATTTATACTTTCAACCACTACACTAATGCACACGTCCGGAGGTTAGATTTTGTCCTGGCTGGGCGGTGCCCCGCTCGTGGGAGGTACCTGACTAGGGAAACCCCCGCAAGGCGGCGTGTAGGTCGGCACAGGATCTTAACATCCAGCGGTCACCTGCACTGATAAAAAGGAAACACTATTTTCACGTGTTTTACGTACTTACAAATGACCATAATACCAGCTGGTTGCCCGTAAACCCGAAATATTTCACTTGATCAATCAATCGGAAATGAGGAGCAAACATTCAAAACATGACTTGTCCTCTTCACACTTTTCTAATAAAAATGAAAATGTAGCCCAAATATTACAGTTTTCAACACTGTCTTTAATTCAACGAATAGAGTGCTACTTAATTTATTGTAAGAAATCTTACAATTCTTTTTGGAAATAAAATTGCAGGTAAACAACCCAGAAGAACTCAATTTTTGCGAAGTGGACATGTCACATCTTGAATGTTTGCTCCTTATAATGTACTCGCTGCCAGAGCGCACTTTGAGAACCCCTGGCCTAATGGAGCGAGCTTTTAAGATTACGCCCATTGGGCTCGCGCGCGGGGGACGCGGGCGCGGCGGGTCGCCGGATCGGTTCCCTAATTGCGGCGGCGCCCAGCCACCGCCGCCGCCGCCACCGCCCTGCGCCGCCCTCGCCCTCGCGGGCGCGTGGGCGTGGGCGTGGCCGCACTGTGCCGTTAGGCGACCGCCCGGGCCGCTCGCTCGCCCCAACGCAGCCGCCGCGGCCACGCGACGCGTCTCGTTCGCATTAGCGATGGGCTGAGGCGGAAGACAAGCGAGCGAGGATTTCTTGCATTCGGACAGGCAGGAGGCAGGTGGTGGGGAGAAGAGTTGCTCAGGTTCTCGTTTCTTAAGCAAAATAATAAAGACGATTTCAGTTTTGGGCTCAACGAGAATATGCTCGTCAGTTGTGTATATTACATTAATGTAACAACGACTTGATGGGAAATGTCAGCTCATTATTAATCTCGGTTTTCTTGGTATATATTTCCCAACTTCGCTTGCAGCAGTCCATTGCTTGAGGAGGATTAGATATCTATAAAATAATATCTATTATATAAGTTAATATAACAATAATTATAATCAATACCAATAATAGTATTAAGTATTATTAGAATTCCTAGGCTCCTGTTAAGAGCGGTATCTAGTGAATTAGGACCGTTACCTAATAATTGCGGAACTTGGGGTTATTATTAAGTGGCCGAATAGTCGCAGATAATGAAGCAATCAGTATTCTGTGAGATAACTCAAAGCCATAATGTATTCGAATGTTATGTGGGACACCAAAAGGGAAAGATTCAACTCCGCTACTTAAATGAACCGGGAAACAGTATAAACTTGGATGGCTGAAGGACGAAAGTGTTTACTCAAGATAACGCTTCAAAGAATTGTGTAGTGTTTTGAATTAAAATACTTGAGTAATTATTTTTATTTACTAACGAGATCGACCGGCATCGTCAGTGGAATTCCTTAAATATGCTTTGTGTAGTCACTGAGGTTAACCGAATTCGACACATGCGGGTTCCTGGTTGGGTGACCGGCGGATTTAACGACGCCGAGGAATGCACATTCACTAGAATAGACGTAAAAACGTGAATAGACTTAAACAACAACAACAACAACAACAACAACAATGGAGGATTACTTCATGCCAGACGCTCGATGTCTAAGAGAGGTTCAGAGAACAATTGCAATGACAATGACGCAACAAATTAATGAAAAAACTAGATGGAAAAATGTATTTGTTGATATTAGGTATTTATTTTTTTCAGAGAGAAAATTCACCATATCTGTTGTGGCACGCGAGACTCTCCGCAACAAGACACACAAGAGAGACAAGGGACAAGCAAGGCGGGGCTCGACCCCGCGACTTTTTGAACCGGGGCGCTGAGTCGATGCACGCCCTTACCCACCTCGGCCATCCAGATCGGCAGGTAAATTGTTACCAATAATTTAATAATAGTGCTCTCACTAACTTTAATTGTGTATTTTTTACGATATTCCACATTACTTTAGTTTTGTTACTAGCGTTCAAAATATCCTGATTGTTTTTCATTATTTTTGCCTGAATTATTATTCCCCTTAAAATTCTTTTGTATTCTTGGAATTTTCGAATGTTGACTATTAGGGACTGTCTTATGTCTGAGTGACTGTAAATAACACGAATGTGACTGTGAATAACATGAATAAGTGAAATCATCTAAACCACTTATCTACAAAAATTGGTGGCTTTATTATTTGTCTTCATAATGTTGCCATCCAAAATTACTCGTGTGAGTGTTGCATGTGAAAAAAGTAGGAATTATTTGTTAATGTTTGTAATGTTCTATGGGATTTGCGATGTTTGTAAAGTTAAATTATTAAATTGGATGTCTTTTTCACAAATGTGGATTGGTGAAGAACCATATATTAATATTTTAAAAATTCTCAAATCCTGTTTGAGTTTATCAAGTTAATGTTGCAGTGGACAATAGCAGAGAATTCTGCTATCCACCTTTACTTAAAACCGTAATGCATCACGTAATTATAAACATTGGATTTTTGTAAAGGGACACTGTGTCAAACGGTTGCTGGATATTGCGTTTATGTACACTCAATGAGCTTTGCAAATAGAAACACTCAATATTTGAACTCAAAGAGTTATCTTCGCTTCTCTAACTATAACTTCATGAAATGCCGACTGCTTTTGATGCGTATCGCACAACAAAACAGCCAAGACCAACTTCATTCCTACTACAATGTAATTGATATTGTCTACGACGACATGACAAATGACGGCTGATTAGTGTACTAATTTTAAGATACTATTAAATTTCAGCAATTAAATATGTAGATAAAGATTAGTAATTTTCTAAATTTTTAACATAAAATAAAATTGTGTCGGTTGTTAATACGCAATTTTCAATCAAAATCAATAAAATTGTGTCGATTGTTAATACCTACATTTCAGTTTTATATTCTTCATAATTTTAAAGCGAGAGGATTATGAAGAAGCTGTGATGTAGTCACATGTTTCCCAAATTCATAATATTTATAGGCTTACTTTCATCGCATATCATTCCATTCCAGAGGAAACTAGAAGTTATATTATGTATGTTTTCTCTGTCCTTCTGCTACCAGTTTTCGCTTTCCTCGAATACTCATTTATTTTGAGTAACTACAACACAATATTATTTACGATTACTGAAGAAACATTCCACATTTGAGTAAAAAATTATTTTTGAATGTTAACTCTCATAAGGCTTCCGTTACGACCAAAGTCTCTAGGGAGAAAGCTGCAATTCTTGGCGCAGCCTTATCCAGCATTTACGTGTTATTTTCTCTTAAAAACCTCGTCTGTATCCACAACCCGTTCTCGCCTCCCACGAGAGGAGCGTTTACACAACTCCTATCATATGTTAGGACGCAAACACATGCTTGTCGAGGAACCTGCCTCGGTGGCAAATAAATCAGAGGGAGCCAGTTTCTTCTCTTGAATAGCTACCGCTGGACGTGAGTTCGTAAGTGTAACGTACAGTCCGCGATTGATTGATTGATTAGTGATTTCGGGTGTGTCAACTGCGGAGGTCATTAGTCCCGTCCGTGTAGTGTATGTTCTTATCGCGGGAAGTGGCGGTGTTCTTCCCCTGCTGGATGGCGAGATCCGATGTCGACCTATCGTCAGCTAGCGGGGGCTTCCCTAACAAGGTATCTCCCACCAGCGGGGCACCGCCCCTGTTGGGAAACGCTCTAAGCTCCCGACTGTTCTCCCGTCATGTGTGGTAGTGTAGTGCCTGTTAGTGTGTAAATAAGGGTGAGAATAGGAAAAGAAAGAGAAAAGAAAGATCTCGTGCGGTCTGTGAGTTTGTTAGGGTACTACTAGGGTATTTCGGCATTCGCCTGGTGTTGATCGGAGAAACAACAGGAAACTATCGATCAGAGCAGCCGGCCGCTATATTTCTCTTCCAGATAGCGGCTGAATTCGACCTAGCTATCTAGGTAAGAAAGGGGCGAGGATAGGACAAGGAATACAAAAGAAAGTTTGTTAGGCACCGATATTTGCCTGGTGTTGATCGGAGAAACCATGGAAAATTACCGTTTAGACCAGCCGGCCGGTAGAATTCTCCTCTAGAGAGCAGCTTTCAACTTAGCTCTCTAGTTAGTGTCGAAAATCCAGCCACCGTCGGGACTCGACCCCTTGGACCTTCCAATCAGAGTCACTGCAGTGACATCTGTTGATGCCGTGAGCCACGCCTCAACTAGTACGATTAATATAATAGCACATACTTGATCATGTTGTGTTCGTGCGGGTAACAGTACCACTGCTTGATTATTATTCTGGCATCTCGTTCCATCAATCGCACTCGGTGCGATTTAATACAATTTCGTCATAAAGGAAGAATGATGAAAAGCTGAAAGAGAAATGATGAAAATTTAAATGAGAGAAAAGTGATAAAATGAATCCCGACAAAAAATAACAATCACGAATCACAACAAGAAACTTGGCGAGAGTAGGCTAGGTTTTCTGAGTATTAATTCTATTATGGTCGCAATTAGTATTTGAAGAAATTAAAAAAAAACACTCGTTGATCGTTTGCTGACAGAGCATCCTGAAAATGATATGTATGTAAAAGATTTCTTGATACCCTAAAATTATTGATTAACACCCAAGTATTTTCTAATAAATGAAAGTGTGCTCATGACTTACTTCAATATTCTCACTTCTCTTATGATAATTTTCACTCTCAGTAAATGAGTGTAGATATTATTCAAAGAAAACATTGTTTTTCCATTTGTATGGTCGGCATAAAGTATTTTGATAGTGTTTTCTTCAAGAAATGATATTGATTCTCATTTAGAATTTTTTATACCCGAACAGTTCTCAAATTGTGTTTGTACAATGAATGACTGGTATTGATCTGCATACTTTTGAAAAAATGAAATCATGAGTTTTAAAAATCATTAACTTCTTAAAACCGGAAGAGAAAAATTATTTATTTTGTAGAGTTGTTTATTTCCATGAAATATTTCGTGAAGTCTTAGTGTACAATGTTGAAACAAAAATAATCCTTCAAAACTTATTTATTAACAAAGAGGAAAACTTCTGGAATGTGGTTTTAAAACAAAACCTAAACTAAATAATCTTTCATACAAAAACATTTCCGAACCCCCCAAAACTATTTTAGATATTGTCTCAATTCTACTTCAAAGAATTTTCCTTTAAATGAATAATTTACAATACAATAAGATCTCTTAAAGCCTAAAATCGCCCATTAAAGTTCAATTTAAGCTTTCTATTTAAAATTGCATTTCTCGTACGGGACTTCATAATCTCTATAATTTGGTTCGATTCATTCACATATTTATTGCGGAGACGATCATGTAAAATTCACAGAGTTTGAAAATTCTTGCAGCGAAAAAAGACCACGCACACACGATCTCGAAGAGTTTTCAATGTTAAAACTTGGTTTATTCAATTAACATCTTGATAAATTAAAGAACAAATGTTCACAATAAAGTTCGTCAACAAATACAACTTTTAACACCCTCATTTCTAACAACTGGTAAAACGTCTGTAATATTCAGAACCACAAATCTCTGGCTTATAAAGAATAAGAATTATTATTGATTTCGACCTGGGGAAGCTCATCCTTTAGTATCCAAACATTTTGATTGCAAAAGAAAATTATCCGGATAATGAAAAAATGCTATCCACGTGATCTCTTCAAGTCTCTTTTCATTGAGCTTGGAATCTTATCATTACCATACCTATTTATTTACGAATCTGTAATATTTGTCATAACTGACTTACTTAACGGCGGGAACATATTTTCATGCAATACTGATATTTATAATTACAACACACGTCGTAGAAATCATGTTCATCATGTGTCAGTATCAACAGCTCACTACAAGAAATCCACACACAATACATGTAAGTTACTTTACAACGCATTGCCAGACATTACAAATTAAAATCGGTAAAGAAATTTAAGTTAAAAGTAAAAAGTATGGACATTTTTAGTAGATATAGTATAAGTATATACCGACTACTTGTGTTAAAATGACCGATCTACATTTTTACTTGCCTTAGAATTTGAGGTTTGAATGCGTGGGTATGAACTGGGAGTTAATTTTTTCGTGACTCGTTTCTTCTTCCTAATTTAATACCAGGTTTTGTTGAAAAGGAATAGACTGCTCCTCATAGCAGATAATTTATGAAGCCTACATTTAATTTCATCTCCTTATCTATTTACAATCTGTCGCTATACACTATGCAGTTGTCAAAATACGTTACTCATTTAGTGTCGGGAACCCTTTCGTATTTGGTCACAGGGTCGTGACGCGTCACACAAAACTGTCCGCGCGGGTTTCAATCGCGATTTGCACGGCAGCGTTATGAATCGCGGTTCAGTGTTCGGAACGGGCGACGGGAAAAGGGGGACGGGGTGGGAGACGGAGTGGGGGACGGAGCGCAAGACGGGGCGGGAGAGGGGGCTGGGGACGGGACTGGGGAAGGGGCGGGGGAACGGGGGTGGGGACGGGGCAAGGGACGGAGCGCGGGACGGGGCAGGGGACGGGAAGGGTGACGGGGCGGGGGACGGGACGGGGGACAGGGCAGGGGACGGGGCGGAGGACGGGACGGACGCGGGACGGGGTCGGGCCGGGGGACGGGACGGAGTAGGGGACGGAGTGGAGGACGGGACGGGAACGCACACTTGCCTGCGCCGCATCGCAGGGCTCTGCGGAAATACCTGACTGGCCGCGCGTCGCGCTCGTCGACTACGCACACTTACCTGCTCCTGTACCAAACGCGAGCATATCAATACTGTCACAATAGTGCTGCAGAAGAGCACAGACTTTCTCGTACTCATTACTATCGTATTCTCTGGAGTCAGAGGATTTCTTCTGCTTTGCTCCTGCTTTGCCCTTCTGATTCCCTTCTGCTTTGCTCCTCCCACTTATCAGCTGCTATAGGCGCCTAAGGCTGTGGTCACAACGGAGCCGATTTTGGCCGAAATTTCGGATGGCCGACGTCTCAGGGACAAAACCAAACCAAATAGGTCTTCTTCCGACAGCCTATGTCTTCGGACGCCGTCCGAAGAGGTCGTTCGGGTTGATCATTTATGATTATTTCCGTTTTTGAACATCACGTTTTTGAACGAATTCAGAACGTCCGACAAAAACGGCCGATCGAAATTTCTACCAAAATCGCTTTTACTCTGGCTGCCACCTGAAAGATATACTAGGACCTCTCGCGGTGTCTACCGCTTCGTTAGGGGCAGTCCAGTGAACAATACCTTCGCACTGCCCCAAAATTGCAGAGATCTCTGTTCTGTACCGTTAGGTATTTACCCATGATGTCCTGTGGTTCCATCTCAGTAATTCTACCATTGCTCTGCGAATCCAATACCTCAATTGCACAGACTACAAATACAGGTGCATGTCATAACAGTAGATTACGTGCAGAGTATTTGGGCTCCGAAATTGAGAATTGGAAAGAGCTATTAACATGTTTTTAGTACTAACCTGACATATGAACATTCTTTTATCCTTTCAATTGCCTAACCTACAATATTTTTCTAGAAAAAATATATATTTCTAAAATTTCTTGCAATTGTTCGTGTATCTCCTAGTACCCCTTAATAAATTAATTTTAACGGAATAAGACAGTGATTGTGTTTTACAGATATAACCTTTCAAACTCATTTTTGTTAACTTTTAACGAAATCTCTGTTTTTCTATTATTGTCGCTCTTATGGTTAAAGCTTTCATTATTTATTCGCCATCCACTGTATTTCTTCTCCTGTAACTTAAATATGATTTTAACCACTCGTTTTCTTAATAGTGCATCCAAGAAACTTCCCCATTCCCCCAACAATTTACGTCATTTGACATCGCGCGCCCAGTACATCTTAGTCTCTGGCAAGTGCCTCGTGAACGCGAGGGAGTGGAATGCGATGAAGTGCTTGTCCCTGCGAGGAGTTACACGGAGTGTGGGGACGGCCCGCGGTGGCGTGCGCATCGACAACGTGTTATCGCTCGCGGCCATCGGCGACGTCTCTTGCACGCGGGGACCGTGCGTTCGGTGACAGCGTCGGCGGGCAGCGCTTGCATTGGAAATGCGTTGCTGCGGCCGTTATTCACTCAACGCAGGCGCCGCACCTAATGATGGCACGCACATTTTAGCAAAACTAGCAATAGTAATCTTAGCAAACTTCACCAAAAGGTTTTGAATGTTAATGAAATCATCGAGAAAAAAGTCAGTGTTCAAAATATAGATGTTCAAAATATAGATGTTCAAAATATAGATGTTCAAAATATAGATGTTCAAAATATAGATGTTCAAAATATAGATGTTCAAAATATAGATGTTCAGAATATCGATGTTCAGAATATCGATGTTTAAAATATCGATGTTCAAAATATCGATGTTCAAAATATCGATGTTCAAAATATCGATGTTCAAAATATCGATGTTCAAAATATAGATGTTTAAAATGTTTAAAAATCAATGTTTTAAATATGACGAAAGAGATAGTATTTTCCCAACTTGTTTCCATTTTCAAATATAATAATTAAATGAGTTATATTTTATTGTTTGGTCTCGTAAAAGAAATATATCAGTAATGTTTATTGAATGCAAAGAAGAAAATAAAAAATAGGAAATTGTTTTACTATTTTTCCATTTCCGTTTATTATTCTTAAATCATCAAAGTAAAATATCGTAGTTCTAATGTGCTACATAACACGTCAATATTGATTTCAAGTGTACTTTGCCTTAAATTTGACTGTCATCTTAATTTTCTAATCAATGTTCTATGTGGTCAAGCTTCAAAATACATTTTAACGAAATTACTACGTACAAAATTAAAATTTAAAAAAATGTATCAACATTAGAGAAAGGTTGCGAATAGTGAACAGTTTCGTGCTACTTGGGAATCGACAACAGTGACAGTTGGCAGCAGCTGTTGATCGCAAGCAATCCACACAAAAATTAGTCATTGGAAATATTATTTATATCATGGGATTTTGTTTTGTTTGGAAAACAATGTTTCTTGACAAATATATCGATCAATTTCCATACATAGTATCTATTACCCTGAAAATACGCCAGATGCTCAATATAGCAACCCTTGAACATTCTACTTTGTCCATCCATTACCCTCTCCACAATTTTAGTGATTTGAACAAATTAAAGTGTGGAAAACATAAACGAAGTATCTATAAATGGCTTAATGTAACTACGCCTCTGGGAGGAACGAATCAATACTTTTACACCAAGGATCATTGAACCGTTTGAGAGTCGAGGGGCGATGCCCGACAAATCCCCCCCCCCCCTCGTCCGACAAATCTCTCCATGGCGGCAGCTGCAGCTACTTTGCGACGACCGCACCACCAAGAACCGGACCAGCTTACATAGACAGGGCAGGAAAAATAATGAGAAAGAAGAAAGATGAAGGGTGGAAAAGTGGAAATCGAGAAGGTGAACTGAGGAACGAAAAATGTTCTATACGAATAAATTTTGTAATAGAGTAGGAAAGGAAGAAAAAGGTCCCGAGAGGTATTTTCTCCGTCTGAAGAGTTGTGACTCCGCCACAGTAGTTTCGACGGGAAACAAGGTTGGGCGATCTTGCCTGACCTGGCCTGACCTGACCTTACCTGGCATGACCAGACCTGGCCTGACCAGACACTATGCTTTCCATGGATAAGGAAGGCTACTGCATTACAAGGGTAACCAGCACAGATGACTTCCTTCATTGTGTTATTTTTCTTACGCGAATGAGGAAGCCAATCGCACGATGTTCCTCGAGAAGTACTACTGCTACACTCCCCGGGCAATATTGATGGAGGTAGCAGCTTGGCAACGTCTCCTAAGGCAAGCCCCGCCCTCAATGGTTTTGTCAAAGTTATTGCTCTTTCAGCGCGCCCGGAGTGCACTTTAATTGATTGATTGATTGGTGATTCCGGTGACCGATCTATCCATCGATCGATCGATTGATTGATGTTTCTACTAAGGTCATTAGTCTCGTAAGTGTAGGGCATATTTTATAGGTGGCGGTGATCTTTCTCCGCGGGATAGCGAAATCCGGCGCCGGCCTACCGTCTGTTTGCGTGGATCTTCCCCAACCAGGTATCAGCCATCAGCGTGGTATCGACCCACCGGGACAAGCTGTAAGCTTCTGACTCGTCTCCCGATACGTGTGGTAGTGTAGTGCAGTGTGAGTGTGTGTGTGTGTGTATAAGTGGGTGAGATTAGCACAAGGAAGAGAAAGGAAAGATGGTGCGCGGTCCGTGGCCCGTTTGCTCTGGCATTCGCCTAATGTTGATCGGAGAAACCACGATCAGTGCAGCCAGCCCCTAAAATTCTCCTCAGAGAGCGACTAAACTCGGCGTAGTTATCTAGCTAATGTCGAAAATCCTGCTACCGTCAGAGGCAGAGGCAATGACACCAGTTGATGCCCTGATCCGCCTCTCCCGGTAATCGTGGGTGCAGCTTCCCAACGCCTCCGAAGGCAAGCCCCGCCCTCGGCTGTTTTGTCAAAGTTGCTGAGCTATTGCTCGTTCGTCGCGCCGGAGTGCACCTTGAGAGGGGGCGGCGTGACGGAGGCAGTGCATTGCCCCGCCTTGTGATTTACCGGCGACGGCAGCCCCGCTGCTGCAGCTCCTTTCGCGACGCCCCACGGCGCCAACACCACCGTTTGTCACGCGCGGGTGGTGCAACGACGGAGAGGAGGAACGGCCCAGGGGAGGTGAAGAGAAATAAATAGCATTACTTGCTATTCAGTTGTAGCGCTGCAGGTGTCATCGATTGGAATAAAAAGAGACAACCGTTACGTATGCACGATTATTATTTTTTCTTGCTCTCGTTCGTAGATGTATTTGTGTTGAAGGTTGAGGTTGGAAGTTTTTATCTGATCTGGCAAAAGAAAAGCATGTAATAAATGAGTGGCTTCCATAATCTTGTATGTGATGAAATGACGTTTAGATGAGACGGTTAATGAATGTACAATTAAAGAAGTGTGTATCGTACCATAGTACCATAAAACGAGGGTAAGTCAAGTACCTGCACTCAATGTTCGTAATTGATTGTGACGACATTACAATATTTACGTTGAGACCTTTGATAACGACGCCCCATGCTTTTCATTGTGCTTGGTCTGAATGAGCTTTCCGCTACCCTAAAAAAAGGATTTTCGATTGAGCACCAAGTTTACTCTGCTTCCTCACCTGTGAGTCGGAGGCAAATCTTCGGCCTCTTAAAACATTTTTAAGAGGATCTAAACAGATGGTATGTAGACTAACAAGATAGGAATTCGAGATACTCTGTCACCTCTAAATACAGATTTCGAAGAGTTTTAGCGGCAGTATGTGTTTGAGCGTTGTCTTGCAACAGAATAATCATCTTGATAATTGATCTCGGCGTTCCCATGTGCACAAGCTGAGTAAAGTGCATTTGGTTTACCACTTCATCAGTGCTCATCTGTTATTCAGAATCAGGATACAGACTTGTTTAATATTGGGATCAGAAGTGGACGAGGCTTTTTTTTTGGTCCTGGGAGCTTATTTGACTGGTTTTGAGTAGTTCAATCCACTCATAAACTCTTGACCAAAGAAAAACATTGTACCCATATTGTGATGAAAGTCTTGTAAGGATATAAGCTTTTGGTACTCATTCAGAACACAAAAAACGGATTACGGAAGCCTGTTCTTTTTCGTGCAATCGGAGAATGGTGTGTCCATGTTAACGTCGCAACAACTCAAGCGAACATCATAGGTGATAAACGCTGAAACTTACCTTCAGCAAAGTGAACGATGTCATCTTAAGGCTAGTAAATGTACAAAGCTTATATTAACTAGATAACTTGCTTTGACGACTTAAGTGCGCTTAAGCTATCTTCAGAAAATTAGAACGAATGTATAGTTACTTATTGGCTTACCCTCATATGTTTAGGGAAGTTAAGGAATAAGGGAAATGTGAATAGCTATACTATGATTACTGATCTATGTATTATGATATAGTGTGTGATACTTGTATGGATTAAACTATATTATTAGTAAATAGACTGAGGGAGAAATAGAACCATTAACCTGAAAGTAAAATTAGTAATAAATTTCCAGCCCTGATGAAAGCCCAATCAAGTGCTGCAACTCAGGCATCTAAAATGTAGATTCGAAGGCTCTTGGCTGCCCGCTGCGTCGGCATCACTACCCTCGACGCGGTGTCACCAGGACAGCTGAAAGCTTCGCAATGACTCTCACCTACGATTACATAACATGTAGATTGCTTCCATTAACAGTTGACCTAATCTCGAGTGCATATCCAAATAAATGTACGCACGCATATGGAAATCCATCCATTTGAAGTAGTCATATAATATAACTTTGCGATAGGTGCATTAAATGTCAAATATAACAAATTTCAAACTTCATTTCTAGGTATTGAACTTAAATGTTTGTATTGTGGGAATGGTGATAAGTGGACAAAGATAATTTCCATTATTTCATCCTTTAACTTTTGTGCCTGAAGACAGTTCATCTCAGGTGCAGCCCCCGTTTCCTTCGCTGTCTTGAAGTGGTTTGCCGGTGGTGAAGCGGTCTTCTGGGACACTTCGTACGTCAATATCGATGTTTGGGTTTACTGTTAGCGATTGGTTCGGTTTCTGTCTTCGCTGCCATCTTGCTAGCAAAATAGATTTCTGCGTTGGTATTTTGAATTTAATACAGTATTTAATTTTTCCAGAATCAGCCATGTGATGTTCCAGGAGCCTATTTTACTTGTCGTATAGTCAGAGGCAAGGACGTCATCGATTTTCCGCATTGTAAAATTCCATCGCCTCTAACCTGATTAGAGTCTGTCTTGATATCAGAAGTCGGATCTAATATCCGATACTTCGTAAGAGACTGCTGTGTCCGCTTAAAATTCTACATTTTGAGCACTGTCCAAAAGATGGAAGACTAACGCTCGCCCCATTTTGGCATACATTTCGTACATCTCGTTGCAGGCTTTATGGGACTAGGACTAGAGATTGTCCCTGGCGATTTGGCGCGAAATGTGAATCAACTTCCACTTACACGCGTCGAACTAGAAATATTGACGCCGGCCCGGTGGCCGAGATCGCTATGGCAGTAGTGTCGTAGTGATGTTGGACCAAAGGGTTGCGGGTTCGTGTCCCGCCTCGGCCATGGTTGAATTTGTGTTCGTCCTTTCACCACTTATCATCACCCTTTCGTTTCATATTCATAGTTACCATAACGTTAACTCCAATAGTGGTTGCTAATGATCTAGATGTCGATGCGACCTTAAATAACAAAAAACATAAAAACATTGACCATCAGGTCGTCTCGTGATAATTGAGTTGAGAGAGTTCGAAGAGAGATGTTTTTAATTTAGGAATATACCAGTTGCGCACGCGCAGAACGCGGCGCCCAGACAGAGGGACATTCTCTAGCGCCGGTCCCTAAAGGTTTATCAAGCAATATTTTAAATGCGCGTATAAAATTCTATCGCGATCGTGACACTGTGCCATACCTTGGTAGCCAACGGAGCTAACGGATGCTGAACCCCGTTGCAGCATACTCCTACGTTCCGTCACGAATTCATGGGGACCGCGCTTGTCGCTTCAGTGCGGAACAAATGGCCTGAATTTAACTTGCTCGCGTCATACCATCCGAAGCCCGTTCTGTCGACGGGATGCGTTCAGGTTGGCTGGCTGCGAGCCATCACGCAAGCGGATGTGGCATTTTTCTCATGAAAGCACGAACATGGTTGCAATGTCGATTCGTAATTTGTTTGCGACCGTGGGTACCGGAGCACACCTGTTCCGTGTGCGGAATGTTGGAAAACCTAAATAATTTGGTGGTCGTATCAATAACACGAACAGAGGTTAAACCGGCCCCAAGGGACAAAGAATCTTAATAGTGCACTAAATGCACTTAATTGCTCGTTGAAATTCATTTTGATTCGTTGAAGGTAAGAAATTCGGAGGAATAATGGTAAATAGTAAGCAGATCAGTTTAAGAGATCAAGTAACATTTGAATATAACACATTCAGCTAATGACGTTAGGGTAAAGTGTCAATTTATCGTTCACATGACTAGTTCTGTAGTTCTGTCTCCGTCTCAGTTTCGTTTTCAATTGCTAATGGTTGGCAGCGGCCACGCGAATCTCTTGTTGACACTTCTGTTGACTCCTAAAAAGAGTGATGTTTGCATCGGGAGCCGCCAAAAAGCTGCGCAGAACTTTGTGTTTTTGTGTAAAAAGGATTCAGTTTTAGAATCTGAGAAATTGGGATTGCGTTGTTAAAGACGAGTCTGCTTCTGCGAATTATTCTGCCTCCGGGTCTGAATTGAGAATACGGCGGAATATAATTTGAAACAATTATTCACGAATTCCCATTACTCGGCAAATATTTATGTTTATATTTATATTTACAAGTTTTCGAAAGCATCGTCTTTCAATAACCCAATTTATTTTCTATTCCAGTCATCACGATGTTGGTTACGCCTCATCATAAATCACATGCTTCAAATAACGTTTTATTATTTGTGATATTTTACATTGCTAAGAAATTGAACTTAGTTGTTATTTGTCCTAGTTTAACAGAATGAAATTGTATTTTTGTTTGTATCATGAATTGGTATTGGACCCAATTCGAGCATTTGCAACTGCCAAAATGTTACAAGCAAACTTATAACCACTGGTAATAATATTAAGAGCAAAGTTTTGAAAAATAATAAAGTGAGTGATTTCAAATTTTTCATTTCCATTTTGATATTTCGCTTTTCACGCACCGCGAAAGAACTTCTTATATTTCTTAAAGAACATACCAAACAATTACATGAATATTGTGACATGCCAAAAATTAAGGACATTTTATTTAGGCAAATTAAGGTCAAAATGTTGTAGATTGCATAAGACTTGGGTTTCTATGATAGAGATACGCAGATGACACCGTAGCAACGCGAGTTCGTCCTAAGACGTGGGTTTCTATGGTGTAGATACGCAGAGGACACCATAGTAACCGGGAGAGCTGTAAAGAAAACACGCTAGGTGCACCGTAGCAACGCAAAAAAAAAAAAAAAAACAATAGAGAGAAAAACACAGTGAGCTTTGAAGGGTGGATCAGTTTGGGAATTAGAGAATTCCGTCTCGTGTCGTGGTGGTGAGCGGATCGCTTGTGCGGTTTTTCTTGAGGTTAATTATCAAATCGGGACTTGTGATATTTCGTCGAAGTAAACATTGAACTTGAACTTAGAATATTTCCGCATTAGGTGTGCAACTGGAACTTTTAAAATTTACGTGTTGTACCATTGCAAACTCGGACTTGTAATATTTTCATGAGTGAACTGGAAAGTGAACTTGGAATATTTTCGCGGTGGAGTTACAAGATTTGACTTAGAAATTTTACCAGTGAATTGTAAATTGCTATATTATTCTGACCTGGGAATGTAATCAGTTTGAAATAGGTGCCCACCTGAGGCGCAAGATAAAGAGTATAGACAGTGTTTGTGAAGTGGATGGAGGAAGTTTCGACTTGGTCGCTGATCATCGTTAACTTCGATAAGAAGGAAGACTGGTCTACTGTACGTGGCAACATCGAGCGACTTGCGCGCGAAGAGGCAAGAAAGGATAAAAGGTTCTATTACGCTTTTATTGCAATAACGAGAAAAATGGTCATGACCTAACGATAAATTGCAATAATTGATGATAGTTAATAACTTTGGTATGCGTAATAAATTATAATTCATAGTTTGAAAGAAAGCTGATTCTCATTTGCATTACCTGCAATCCTTGAGTAGACATTTTAGAATTATTTTTAGATTCCTCGTCACTCCGTATAGATGGCAGATGAATAATTGGCTGCGGAGTAAGTAGCAACAATTATTTCATAAGAACCCGTCGATTGAGCTAGCGGGATTTACATTTATTTGTAATATATCCGAAGGCAGTAATAGATAAACAGGAATTCAAATGTAACCTTTTCCTAGCGCCCAAATTATTTATAAATTCGGAAATTGATTGCGATTTACATGAATTGTTTAGTAATATAGACGTTCCAATATGAACAACAGGAAATATCGGCCAAATATGCCCAAATATTCACTAACATATTAATCTGCAAAGCATCCAATTCTAAACAAATCTCAAAATATTTCACTTAACAGCTATGTCTGAAGCAACCGACGAAAATATGCAAAATCCTAGAAATCCTCTTCTTAGTAATGATTAAATCTTAAGTTTCGTATTAAAGCGATATTTATATTTATGGTACATTATTTCTTTTCCGTAACTAATCATATTTGAAGAAGTATTACTTTAATGGGCAATACATAGTTGCGCTAGGGAGAATGAAGCTGCATTAACTGCTGAACATCTACTGGCAAGGTATGGATTCACGTAAGGGGCAGCATACAAACGTTGGAAAGACAGAACCATGTTCTTACGGAGATGTCGCAGAAGCTCCTTGTATTTCTTTCGCCTGGTCACAAGCGGTCACCATCATTAATCAGCAAGTAGTATCCAACGGAATTCCTCTCGCATCGGTCACTACGCTTCCCGGGAGACGTGCGCCGCGAAGGACGGGAGAGGCGCAACTCAGAGGAATGCATGCGAGTGACAGCGCTTCAAAGGACAGCGGAAGCATGATCGATGGCATCGCTGGTAGTTAAAAGGTCAAATGAAAGACCTACGACATTTATTTCCGTAACTATCATCTATATTACTTCGTATTTTATTAATTCTTAATAAACCATGTAAATACTTTTGCTTCTCTTCGCCTTACTTCATTTTCTTCTATATTGATAATTAGGGGGTGGATTTTTAATGAAATGTCTTTATTTTTCTTTTCACTTTAGAACAATTATGTTTAGTGTAGAAATTCATTTTATGTTGAAACAAAGTAAATCACCAATTTTTATAGGTTATTTCTTTCCATTTTTTGTCGATTTCGACGAATAAGTATTTTTTTTACCTTTTTTTAGTCATTTTAATGCATTTTTGCCGATTTAATCAATTTTAATGTCATTTTTAATGGTACTTGCTTCAAATAATATTTACGAGATGCAACAAATGTTCTTAACTGAATTACGCAGTAGGCTATTCTATTTGTTGGCTCAGAAATTGTTTTGACTGCATTTGTGAGTTTGTAATTCTTGTGACGTATATCAGCGCCATTGCCGTTTTGGCCGATTTCGGGATAACTAAAGACAGATTGTAGGAACTAAAGTAAGTCGGCGCCGGATCTCACCAGCTAGCGAGGAGAAATCATCGCCACCTCCCACCTTAAAACGTGCACTACACTAATGGGACTAATGACCTTAGTAGTTGACGCGCCCGGAGTTACTAATTAATGAATCCAATCAGGAAAGCAATTCTCAATGAGGATGGTAAACCCATGCAGGAGGACAAACAGCAATCGAGAAGGCAAATCGTAATCAAAATTGACCTCCAATTACATGGCAAACCTCAATTAGGATGGCATCTCCTATCAGAAGGTTAACCCTAAACAGGACGTCAAATCCCAGTTGGGATGGACAACTACAATCAGCAAACTTCACAAAGGAAGGAAGAATCCAAACCGGATGGCAAATCCCCAATAAAATTGGCAAAACCCAAGTAAAATGGTGACTTCAATCACTTGTCAACTCCAATTAAGATGTCAAAATTCAGTCCGGTTGACAAACTCCAATCAGGGTGAAAAATCTAATCAGAGTGGCCAACCTCAAAAGGCAGGCAAACTCCAATTAGGATGAAAACTTTAATCAGAGTGTCCAACCTCAAAAAGTAGGCAAATTCCAATTTGACTTACCAACCCAATCAGTTACCTAACCCCGTGATGGCCACAGAGAGCTGTCTCCAGCGCTGGCGGAGACCCGGGGCCAAAACGGTGGCAGGCGCCGTCCATTGGCATTTGGTGGAGGTTGCGTGGGCCCATTCACGTGTCCACGCGACGGCCGCTGCGCTGGACGAGCCGGCGCGGCGCGGCGCGACACGACGCGGAGCGGGGCACGGCGCGTAGGCCGCCTAATGGATGGTGATTGTTACGGCTGCAGAATGAAGCGCGCGACGGAGCCTTGGCCTTTGCGAGGTGCGAACCGCGCGACACCCGATGCGCGACCGTCTTCAAAAGAAATGCAGCCACGCTTGCCCGCAAATGGGCGCTGCCGTCAAAGCGCGACTCGCGCGTCGCGCAGGTTGGTATTTTATCTGTCGGACGCGTGGGACTGAATCAGACGCTGTGTTTATTTAAGTTCTTCGTATATGGATTGCCGGCTCGCCGGGCTTCAGGCATACGGTCATTCCCATCACTCACCGTGACGTTTAAACAGAAGAATGGTTTTTAGAATGCCATCAGTTAAGCGAAGTACCTTTCGAAGTTATTCGCACCTCCTATATTAAGATGTTTCAAAGAAACTACCAATGAATAGAAATGTTTAACATGGTTGTACAGTATATCAAATAAATGGCAACGAACTAAGTTTTATAAATCGAGAAAATTTACTTTAAATGTTACAGTGCGATCTGAAATGCCTACACAGCACGAATAGTTTGGTCAGAAGACTAGAAATATTAAAAGAGCATGTTGATGTCTAACGTCTAATGAATTAATGTATTAAGATGCAACGATTATATTTTATTTGCCAATATAGTGATCTTTTCACATCCTTACTTTAAAATATGTTCCTTTTTGTAATCGCTATCCGGAACAAATTCTGAAAGCGTTTGTTTTTCCCAGAAAATCCATTACAACCATGATTGAGTTGAGACAGAAATTCGGGTGGGCAGTATTCATGCTATTTCTCAATTACCAAAGATAAACTAATTTCAGTGGTAGGCAATTCAGTTAAAAGGTAGACCGATCCAGGACAGTAATCAAATCACTTATGAATAGAAATTCGACCACCCAAAAAAGGCGACATTTTTCTTTTGAAAACGATACACGTACGAGTAAAGGAGATTCCGTAAAAGAGATTCGTGACCTGCCATTCCCTTCATCAAATAAGATATTCTTTTTTATTTATTTGCATAAAAATAACAGCCTTTCAAATATGCATGGGTTCAAGTTGCAATAATTATTGCTATCGACTTCAGGCTAAATTGATGTACTTAGTATACTATCCAAAAAAATGGTTTATTATGGAGCCCCTGCAAGTGATTTATAAATAATAAATGATACCAATTAATAATTCGTGAAACCGGGAGCGGTAGCTCAGTGCATCAACTGATGTCACAGCAGCTCCTCTGACCGGGAGGTCCTAGGTTCGACTCCTCACGTCGGCTGAATTTTCGACACTGGCTTTTCGCTACGTCGATTTTAGTCGCTGTCTGGAGGAGAAATCTAGCGGCCGGCTAGTGATTGATAGCTTTCTGTTGTTTTCTGATTGGTAGTTTTCCGTTGTTTCCCCGATCAACACCAGGCGAATGCCGGAGCAGTACCCTACCAAACGGGCCACGGACAGCTCGCGATCTTTCCTTCCTCTTCCTTGCCCTATCCTCTCCCCTTACACACACACTTACACTAACATGTACTACACTACCACATATTCCGAGAGACCGGTCGGGAGCTTAGAATTTGTCCCGGCTGGAGCGGTGCCCCGCTGGTTGGAGAGTCCTGGTTAGGGGGAAACCCCACTAGCCGACGGTAAGTCGGCGCCGGATCTCGCCATCCTGCTGGGGAAGATCACCGCCATCCCCCGAGAAAAAAGTGCACTACACTTACAGGACTAATGACCAAAGCAGTTAACGTGCCCGGAAACACGAAAAAATCAATCAATCAATAATTCGTGAAAAATATCATTCATCGTCTTCTTTATCAAGCCTTTTGAAATGTAACTCAATGGCACGATATGATTTTTGTGTAGGAGTAATGCCAAAGAAATAACATTCGAAGATTGCAATTGATTTCACTTGTTTTCATCAACTATTTTTGCCGAACATTCGCGTAAATAATTTTCTTTACTGTTCCTCAGAGAATGTAATGTTGATTTCATTAAAAAAATGTATAGCTTCTTCTGAGTATGTGGTGACACGTGTGCCAAAAAAACTTAATTTGTCAAACTTTATAATAAATTGTTTAGTGCCGAACAAAACTCTAACAACCCTCTCTCACTCTTCTTACTGCAATTTAATGTTTAAAGTACTCGTACTTCAATCAGTTTTCTTCAGAATTTTCTTTCAGATTTCATTTTTGTCGGTGCAGGAATCTAACAGCTACTTATCACAGTGGAGCTTAATTGATTGATTAGTGATTCCGAGCGCGTCAACTGCTAAGGTCGTTAGTCCCGTAAGTCTTGTGCGTGCTTTTGTTTGGGAGGTGGTGGTGATTTTGCCCCGCTGGATGGTGAGATCCGGTGCCGACCTACCATCGGCTAACGGGGGTTTCTCAACCAGGTATCACCCACGAGCGTGGCACCGCCCCAGCCGGGACAAGCTCTAGGCTCAAAACCGCTCTCCCGGCTTCTGTGATAGTGTAGTGCACGTACGTGTAAGTGTGTATAAGGGGTGAGGAGAGGATAAGGAATGGAGAGGAAAGATCGCGTGCACTTCTTGATCCGTTTGGTAGGGTACTGCTCGGGCATAGAGTAAAGATGTATACTTACCTCTTTAGTCTATGGCTCGGGCATTCGGCTGGTAGGGATCGGAGAAACCACGGAATAATTCTGATCAGACCAATCGGCGTCTAGAATTCTTCTCCAGACAGCGACAGAACTCGGCTTAGCTATCTGGGAAATGTCAAAAATCCAGCTACCGACGGGATTCTATCCCTATGGCCTCGGCACTGCACTGACCGAGGCACTGCAATGATAGCAGTTGATGCCCTGAGCACAGTGACGCAAGTTCCTCCATGGTGAATGGTAGGGTGCCCACCTCGCCTTATGAGTTAGCCACGTATCACCGCTTATTTGCGCATCCGTCCGCTCAATATTTCGCCCGCGCGCTCACCTGCCATGTTGCTCGCTCGCCTACATTTGCTCCTAATTGCCCTCCCCTTTCGCATGCTTAGCTGCTAGATTTACCACTTTTTGGCCAGCTACCCCACCTACTTACACTCCCGCTTTCGTACCCACCTACGTTCTTGTAAATCCACTTACTTGCGCTGGCCGCCTGTTCAGCCCACTTAGTTTCTCTTGTGCTTGTCCTCCAGATTGCTCACATGTTTCTCTGTACACTCCCTGGTCTGTTCTTGGACCCATTTACTTGGACTCTCTCTTTCCTCTCTACTTGCACTTACTCCCTCACACACTAGACCGCTCGCCCGTCCTCTTGTATTTCCGCGTGCTCTTGTTCACCTGTTTGTCCCCACCTTCCCGCTTTCTCGCTCGTCTGCTCGCTTGCGTGTCAGCCAGTCAGTCGGCCTTTCAGCTTCGTCTCCTCCGTACCTTGTCATTCACTTGCACGCACGTTTGCGTACTGGCCTGCTTGCCCCGTTCGCTCGCCCAGATCGCACGGTCGCCTCGCCCCCAGAAGGGTGCCTCGCGTCCGCTAGGCTGGCAGTGGTGGCGGTGGTGACGGTGACGCTGGCGGTGAAGGCGGTTGCGGCGATGATGGCGGAGGGGGTGGCTGTAGTAGTTGCGGTGGCGATGGCGACGTTGGGGAAGGAGGCGGTTACGGCGATGATGGCGGTCGCGGCAGTGGTGGCAATGGGGATCAGTGGGGGTGACAGTGGTGGTGATGTCGGCTGCACTGGGGCGGCCGTGGGGCGGGGGCGGGGCTGTGCCCCCTGCAGGGCGCCCCGCGCGTCCGCCGGATGTAGAATTCCGGCCGAGTAATCCGGAGTCCGCAGAGCGGAGAGCAGCAGCACCACAGGTGTTCGCAGAGGACAACCGCCCCGTAGTACTTACGTCTCCTTTTGATCTCAATCCCAAAATTGGTGGGAGTCTCACAGTTCGAGGCGTACTAGAAAATTCGAAAGAACTGAGGTAGTTTGGCATTGCTTTTCTCACCCAGCCAGAAAGAGCCGAAGCACTAACAGGCCCTGAGAATAACTTCTTTCTTAACAAAAATGTCATTACTCTGCATCATCACCAACAGCTTCTCTACTGACTTAGAGACAGAGGCTGTCATATGTTTTGAGAAGCTGTGAATTGCTTTTTCTTCTCCGTGAGTGGAGCTCGAACTCTTGGGCAAGTAGAATGCGTTTGAAAGCCATAAGGGGATCTCCTTCAGACGCACTTACTGAAACATCAGAACTTACAAGACCGATAATGATTTCATAACTAGAAATGAATTAAAAAGTAAAAATCTCTCCAAAAAATCCACACTTTTAAACTTTATTATTCACTTTCATATGTGACGGAAATACGAAGGTCGCAAGAAAAATCACCATAACATTCTAAAACAGCGGCTAATGAATCAATTCTCCGCGATTTTCTCCTCGTGGGCTAAACGTTTTTCCAGATATACTACATCTATCTTAATATTTCAATTTCTGTTAATAATACATTTCTGCTAATGCTATCCATAGATCTTGGCTGTGTGTAGTGTCGCGCGCATTACTTCTGTATCGGGTAATTATTAATTTATGTGCATGTTTTTGAGGTTATTCCAAAGAGTATGCATTTGTTTCAATAAGAAACATTGTGGAGTGGCGGTATGTGCCCAGGCATAACTCTCTTGAATATCCGTAGATTCTAAATGAGTTGTTTGAAAATTCTTCGTCGACTTTTCAAAAATGGACAAAAATGATAAATAAATGCGAACATTATTATACAATTTGTATTTTATTTTATAATTTGCTTTTTAGAGATCAATTTTTGTTGCATATAAATTTTAGAATTTATTGATCACGAACTTGCAATGAGAGTGTCTCAGGTGCACAGATCCGCATACTATCCTTTATTAAGACAAGCCCTTACAGCTTCACAAGTTAGGTAAAAATCTGTGAGGAAAATTTGATAATTCAACGAATATCCTTAAGTCGTGAGAACACCGCCCTGTTCGATGAATATTTAAAGAGTGTAATGGTTATTGATAATTTGAATGTTTCAAAGCACGTCTACACTTTGCTCTACCTTCGCGAGAAAATTGTACCCACGCGACTGGTTTTGGAACATGTTTCCACGACGTTCTTGTTGCTGAGACGATGTAAAAATCCTTAACGCGTGTCTGGAATAGAACTGAAATTAGCTACCGTTCAGTTACCATTTTTGATTTTATAATATTAAAAACGCGTTTCCATCCTTTGGAATGTGACTACAAAGATTGGGGAGCGGGAACAAATATTTCTACATGAGATTTAACACAACAAATTTTTAATCAAATTTCGTCTACAGAAGTACCACGGAATTACGTAGACAGTTTTCGAAAAGCATAAGACTGAGGAAGTGAAGAAAGAAATTAAATATTTTTTTATTATATACTGCTTTACAACACAAGGATAATGGTGATTCTTATTATGCATTCCTTTTAACAGGTGACTAGGGTAAGAAAAGATATTGCCATTACTTAAGACATCTTAAAGGTAGTACGTGTTTTCAAATGCTGATTGTTGTATTCGTAATTGAAAAAACAATTTATCTAGGAAAGATGTTGCAATACTTTAAGAATTAAATGTCAGTGAAAATAACAAGAAATAATGTAGAAATAAACACTTTCAAATGGTAGCCCACTGCAAGATGTATTTCATCGCGAAGTTATTAAAGTAGGATAACCATCTATTAAACAAAAAACGTGACACGGTGACATTTTCTTTTCTAAAGAAGGTACAAAAAATGGTATTCAAGCACATGGTGAATATGGGATAAAAATATACGGTAACAAACAGTGGGGTACGCGCATCAAACACAAAATGAAACATGTGAATAAAAGCAAATTACACTACTTAAACATTAATAGAAATTCAAAGCATGAATAACAGGTAAATAAGTTTAGGTTTATTTCAAGAATTTATTTTAATAAATTGTTTCTTGTAGAGGTGACACATTGTTTGCAACATAATCTTCAAATTCAACACATAATCATATATAAGATATATATCGTAAGAGAGCTTTTACAATAATTATTGCCTGTCAGTTGCATTTTGCATTATGAATATTTCCAGTTTACAGTTACAACTTCACTTTTGCAATGTAACACAACAATATGCACCTAGGAACCGATTACACGAAAGGAAAATGCAAGACTCTGGTGCGTGAGGTTGCTCTTAGTTTCGCAGTTGCAAGTCAATTCGTAATTGTTCGTTTGATGTGCAAGTTCTTTGACATTGTTTCAAGAGTGTACCCCTTCCAATAAACTTCGTCGTCGAAAGAAAAGCATTGTTGCCATTTTTGGAAAACTAATACATCAAATTGATCATTTAATTACCAATTTATTAAAAAGGGGAATAAGGGGAACGAGAGATTTAAAAAGGACAAAATGAGCATTACTTTAACACTTTCTTTGGGACGATTGGACCAGAATAGTAATTAACGAAACGATAAGATAAAGAGGGGTATAATGGCATGAGTGGCGTGTTCAAGAAAACGAGCGACGATAGGAGCGAGTTTTCTTATTTGTTACGAGTGCAATTATACCCCTTTATCCACATATTACGTTCAATATTTTTTAGTTTCCATTTAAGAATAATTTAAATTTTGAGAAATTTAAGCACATCTTGACCATTTCAGCAATTCGATGCCGTATGAATGAAGAACAATTCGATGACATATTGCTTTTGAAAAAGATCTTCTATTGTTTGCAAAAATGTTTGAAAATGGAAGATATTGAACATATTGCGGATGAAGTGTTAGAAGAAGCTGACAAAGCCATGAAAACATTACTACCCACGAAACGTTATAACAGGTGTGAGAGAGAGAATAAAACGCGTATATATTTTAGTAAGTAAAAGTGATTAGTCACTTCTGATCACTTCAGAGTTTTGCTAGCATACTTTTTAGAACGGGTAAACACAACTGATGTTTATATTTTTTTACATTTGTAATGCTAATATCAACTGTTTTATATGTAAAACATTTAATTTATTCGTGTTAAATATTTTATATTGTGGCATTAGTCAATTAGCTTAACGTTTACTTCATCAATTTAGTTTTATTCATTCGTTGTTTATATCTAGTTGATGAAGGTTCGTAATCTGTGATGAACATTTTTGTTTGTTTCATGGCCGACTGGAAATATCTAGGCCACGTCTGTGTTATAGTGTCTTAATTTAAAGATTTGTTGTTTTTCTGAATTGTGATTGTTAGGTGTACAGTCGTTATTACACAAAGGAGTTTTAATTACACGCGTGCTATTAACATCGAGATAATGATTTTTTGTGGAATTAATGAGAATATTTAGTTGACTAAAGGAAAAACTGAATAAAGCGACATTCTCATTAAAAAAGGAACCCCTACATCCTAAATTCTTGCGTTTCAAAAACTAGCATTATTTTCATGTAAGGAACACTTGAAAATACTGTTTTTCGTAGTACTGAGGTGATACATAGTAATATATTACATTGTTGGGCTTACTCAGTTTTTTTACGCTACTACAGATAATAAATTTGTTTTTGTTCAGTTTATGTTCTTTAAACTGTTAGAAAAGTGACATATCTACGAATTATGAGGTTATTTAAATAGTCGGATAATTTGGCATGCCATCAACTCAAATGCTACTAAGTTTCAAACGCACAGGAGCGCATGTCTACTAATAAATCACTCGTAATCTGTCACATACTACATGGGTGACTGGAGGAACGCTCTTGTGGAACCTGTAGCCCGAAAATTCTAAACGAAAAATTATTTACGCTAAGCTTCCTGCCAGTAGGAATAAAAAATTATGACAGCAGTTTCATTTGTCATGCGAAAAAACATAAATACTGAATACATGAGCGTTGGAGTAACATGACTGTTACTCCTACATTAAAACAGAAATTGTATACATCAACCCAACAGATGGTAATGCTAACAAGAACCTAATGATCGTTTACTTCTTCCTACTAAATGTCATTGAACAACTCGAATAGATAGTTATTTCTGTAATTTTTTGCTGTCAAATCGCCTTTTGGTGATTCGCAACTTAGTTAAATTCTTCTGAAAATATATTCCTGATACTCACATCGCATGTCATCATGATAATTTATTATCTAAAATTAATTTAAAATTAAACAACAATCGTAAATATAAACATAATTAAGTATGGTCATCTTTATTTCAAAGGAACCTACTTTAATTTTTTGCGCGTGGAAAGTTACGAACGTGAAAAGACGAGGCATTTATGCTGTTTTCTAGCAACAGATGGAATTTATCTATTTTCATCTACTAATGATTCGTGGTGCTATTTTTGCCTTTAAGCTTTATATATAGCCACCACATGTATCCATCACCGCCGTAGATATCATCCCAAATAGCGGCCATTAATCACTGTCAGAGAGGAATCAGCAACACCTCAGATCTGGTGAACAGCTAGAATAGCAGCCGCAGGTGAACGTTTAGAAGTGCGATACATTCTGAGCAGTACCATTAGCAGTGGGCGAGAACTACAAAGGAGGCCTCACGCAGAGCTCGTGGCTCCGGTGCTACGCGGCGCGGAGGGCGGGGCCTGGCGGCCGAGCAGGGCGCGCCCGCCCGCCTACCCTCGCGCCGCCCGCTCGCACTTGCGCTCGATCGACGCCACTCGCTCGCCCGCCCGCCGATCCTCGCACCCGCCAGCCCGCCCACACTTGCTCCAATCGCACACCTGACCACCCGCCCTTATGCCATACCCTAGTCCTGCCCGCCCACCCTTTCTCACGCCCGTCTGCACTCCCCTCAGCCCTCCCGCTCGTCCACCCACACGCCCACCCGCTCGCCCACCCGCTCGCGCCCCCGCTCGCCCACCCGCTCGCCCACCCGCTCGCCCACCCGCTCGCCCACCCGCTCGCCCACCCGCTCGCCCACCCGCTCGCCCACCCGCTCGCCCACCCGCTCGCCCACCCGCTCGCCCACCCGCTCGCCCACCCGCTCGCCCACCCGCTCGCCCACCCGCTCGCCCACCCGCTCGCCCACCCGCTCGCCCACCCGCTCGCCCACCCGCTCGCCCACCCGCTCGCCCACCCGCTCGCCCACCCGCTCGCCCACCCGCTCGCCCACCCGCTCGCCCACCCGCTCGCCCACCCGCTCGCCCACCCGCTCGCCCGTCTACACCGGCGCGCGGACTGCGATCAAAGCGGTCGCGGGCGGAGGCGCATTGTGTATTTCGGCGGATGAGCGCAGCAGCGCGAGCCGCGGGACTGGGCGGCGCGGGGAAGGGCGGGGTGGGACAGAGCGGTGGTGTGGCGGGGAGCAGAGACACGCGATGCAGCGACGCGCGCCATAACTCAGCGCCCCTGACTCATCCGCCGATAAACAAAGCTCGCCCATTGTTGGCGGCCCGTGTACGCGTCTGCGGGGCTTTCTCCGCGGAGCGGGGCCGCTCGGAGGACCGTTCATGCTAAATAGCCGTCGAGGCGCGGGCTCCTTTGCCTGTTAGCGGCCGATCTCTGCGGGCGGAGCCGGCGCTGCTACAGGCTCCGTTGGGTGCGAGATGAATTTGCTTTCGGTGGCTTTTGCCAAGACCGTTGTCTCAGTTACCGCTGCCAATTCTAATCTTTGAGACAGTAATCGCCACCTTTACGTCAAACATCTGGTCTTTATGACAGGTTATTTCTGTGTATTATTTCTGTGCCATCCAGTAGTCGCCGACTGTTATCTTCAGCACGGAAGTTTCTAAAGTTATCTGCTTCGTAACTGTTCATTTAAATGTCTCGCGATCTGCAATATTATTGTTACATTATTATTATTATTATTATTATTATTATTATTATTATTGTCGTCATCATCATTATCATACACCCTATTACTGTTTTGTCTAAGCATTGTTTTATCTCTGTAGGTGTAACGCATGTCACATACCACTTCTGTAATAAATTGCACCATTGTCACCAAAGTCTTTGTCAAATACATTTTGTCTTCCCGCACTTCCCCACTAACGTCATTCCCTTCACAAGTGTTAGGATCAGTAAAACATCTACCGCGATGTACATCGTGTATAGTACCCCTTGGATCAGTTCTTACTTGCCACCTTCCCTATGTCACGGGTCTCTCCCAGCCAGCGCCACTGCCGCCCACAACCACGGCTTTTTCCTTTCACTTCGCCGCGCGTCTCTCAATCTTTTATCACCATCACCGTCGTGGTTGCCACCGCCGCTGCAGCAGAAGCAGCATTTCCCAACCCCACCTTCATAAGCGCCACCTCCACTTTCCCGGCCAGCTTTTCTACTTCCACCAACGTCTCCAATCTCGATTGGGTTTTTATCTTCCAATCTATCCCCCCATTTCGATCGAACCCATTTTGTTCACGTTTTTGTTCATTTACCTTTATCCACTAAGCGAATGATGAGATGGTGTCTTGATTTGCTTCTGGACATAAATGTAGGTTCATTATGCGCACGTTTAGTTCAGATCTCTTTTTGGTAGTGGTGGTAGGAATAGAGCCGAGGGTATGGAGTACTATTTTCGTGTAAATACTAACAACTGAATTATGTAGTTCGCTTACCAATGCAAACAATTTTCTATAACTCAAGAGATAAATATATATTTTCAAATCTTGTTAACCTTGATTTGTCGGTACCTTTATTCATCATTCAAATATTTCGAATAATTCATAAAAGATGGGTAAGGGATTTCAGAGCTCAAGAAAACGTGCGCAGATTCTTCTTCTCCCCCATACGTGACATAGATTATTTTTACTTTTCATCGACAAAATAAATCAAATCAAATCCGCCGACCTCCGCACCTATGCCCTCGCCTTAGTGACTGTTCTCGCTTGAATCTCAGATACGGAATACGACATCAGTTGCGTTCTCCACCCTACCCCCGACACCCTTGCCGTCGTTGTCCCCGCCCTGGATCCCGATTCCGTTCTCGTTTTTGTTCTCGTTCCTGTTTCCTTCCTCGCCCCTTGTCTGTCCCCCCATCCGCCGTCCTTCCCGTGTCTGTTCTCGCCCTCGTCTTTTCCCCCATTGCCAAACTTGTGTCGCCGTTTGCTTCCGGTTGTCTTCGTCTCCGAGACTGTCCTTGGCATCGCCATCAGCAACGCTGCCTAAACCTTCGCATGCGAGTCTATGCTCCATTTTGACTTCGTAATCTCTGCCTGACGGAACTTGCACTTGTCTTCGTTCTTACCACCGTCGCACCTGTTGTCTCCCCCTCGACCACCTTCTATCTGCCCAACCATAATCGCCACAATTTCCACCTCAGGCCCAACTATTGCTTTACGTCCCCATCTGTGCCTCCGTGTTTCTTTACCTTTGCCCCCGCCTTCGCCATCGGCACCATGACCCCCATTAACCGCCTCTACTCCAGCCTCCGACTTAGTCTGCATCAAACATCTCCTCGTCTCCGGCCACGCCCCGCTATTATCATCGTCACCTCTTAGGCCACCTGCCCTTCTCCACACCTCCCTCCCCGTTCCTCAACTTAGTTCGAGTATCCGTCTGAGCTTGTGACAAGCAATCTCCGACTGCACCACAAACCCTGCCACCCTTCTAGATTTTGGACCCACTATGGTCGTTTGGACTTACTCTTGCACATTCACCCCTTCCTCACCCTTACCTTGACTCTTGCTCTTTACACTCTCCCGCAATCGCAGCGTCCACTTGCTGCCGGGCCTCCTCCGTCGTCGTCTCCGAATTCGCCTACGTACCCACCTGTCGCCGTCCCCACAACCACCCACTTCGACTACGGGGCCGCCGACTCTGGCTGCGCCTCTTTCCGGATCCCTAGGGCCTTTCTTCTTCTCCTTTCTCCTCTTCCTCCCCCGCGTGATCCTCTGACTCGACCCGCCTTAAACTTCTCCTCTTCCTTCTTCGTCATCGACTTCGAATTCGCCCGCGCTTCTGCCTGACTCCGTCACTACCCGCTACCTCCGCGGACATCACCAACGAAACCACCTCCACCGGTCTTTCCCTCTTTCTTCTGGCTCTCCCCCGCCTTATCCTCCGCCCTCGCCTCAGCCCCCTCCGAATTGGGCGGCGGCGCGGCGCGGCAGCCCGAGCGGAACGCGCTCGCGTGGCTGGGCGGCGCGGGCTGTTTGCCGGCGGCGGCGCGGCGCGGGGCGCGCAAACACGGGACCTCGGCGGCGCGCGCCCGCCTGCCCGCCCACCGCATCCACCGGCCCCCGCCCGCCCACCCTTGGACAAGCACTTGCCCGCCCCGGCCCGGGCCCGCTCGTCCCGGCGCGGCGCACCGCGGCGGCCGGATTGGCGCTGCATTGAGGCGCGCGCCCGCGCGCGCTGGCTGGCTCGCGGTAAACACTGGCGGCGCTCCGTAATGAAGATCGGAGCCAACACGGATGTGCGCCCACGAAAGAGACCGGCTTGTGTTTAGTCGCACGTTAAACACACACGGCACACGGGGCGGTCGTGGACATATCGTGTACTCCCACGGATGGGACTACATGAATCTAACCGTATACTTTCACTTATCCGCCGCCGGCGTCGACGGCGATCTGAGCTTTCCTCGGCCGCTGCGAGCTGTGTGGGAAAGCGCCTCGGGGACGTCCCTCGCCTCCGCGGATCGACCGTCGTAAATTGGATGCAGCACGTTCCGTTTGCTGCCGACGATTTTCTATTAATCAATGTTCCTGGAGGCTTTGCGCTCCCGCAACTAGGACTGCCATCTCACCACCATCTGCATCATGTTGAAAAAAAATCGAATTTTTCCTTTATATTTAAAGTATATTATATTAATAAAGGTTAGTTATGGTTCATCACAAGACTTTTTATTTCACGTTCGTGTCATCAATACATAATACCACAGTACTTAGTAGCTATTCCCCTCGTTCCGTCTGCTTTCTATTGTCTATTGTTTAACAAAATTTAATTCCTTGTTCTTTAAATAATATTTTTATACGAATACTAAAACAATAGAAATTGAAGAAATTGTAAAAAAAATTGTACAGAACATTAAAAGCGTGAAAAGTGGGGATGATAAAACATTAGATATTTGATAACAAAACTCCGATGATTTGAAATACCGTTGTTAAAAATTAAAACAGCGATATTAATAATATATCGTCCATAAACCATCCATTTTTTAAAATATCAGTGTTATTAAAATTAGTTTAGTAACCTCTGCGATTTACATCCACGCGATGGAGAATTTAAATTTACAGTGGGCGCGTTTATTAATTCATAACTATGATTTAGCAGATCAAACCTACTGAAAAATAATAAGCACCATTAATAACACTGTCGTTCTGATTTGATAGCATCGCTCATAGTCATCTCAAGGCGTCAGAGTTCCCTTAGTATCCCGTAGTAGTAGATACCGGGGTCATCTATAGAGGGAAAGATATTTTGGTGGATGAAAGTAATACAAATAGCCTTTGCTCCAGTCGAACACATAAAACGACAGTTGATGACTGTGGAGAGTCGGAGATTTAATGATAACTGATCTGTAATGATGATGATGATGATAATGAGTTATGTCATTTTACAACTTTTACAAAATTACCTTCATGGAACTTCTAAATTCAGAAACAAAACATACAAAACACAAAAACATCAAGTAGAAAACCAATCGATGTTCAAAACATCGATGTTTTATAGAAATACCACCATTTGAAAACCTCGACTTCGATGTCGCATCCGCAGGGAAATGGCAATATTCCTGTCTGAGAATGAGGACTTGTCAATTTGTCAATCACACGAGTTTTGCAATGAGCCTTTTACTCACAGTTGCCCTATTAGCTTATGCTCAACTAAACATTTATATCAACATTATGTTAAGAAAGTTATCTTCTATTAAACTAAAATCACGTTATTAATTCAATTCTCTATCATAAACAGCATCCGTAGAAACGGGAGTGCTTCCTCGCGGATTTTGTTCCTCAGGAAGAAATTACTACTGAGTCTTGAAAAAACTTTATTTAATATTAACGCGTTAGTAAACGTTCTTCGAGTATACGCGGTGATCTCTCGGATGCATGATCTTACATTTAGTTGTTCTTGCCACCCAAACTGACTACCATGCTTTTCAGGCCCAAACAAATTAAACACATTTTTTTATATCGAAATTTTAAAACTTTATTGAACTCTAATATTTAGCAACAATGAAAACATGATATGTTAGAAACTGTACTACACGCTCGAGTCTGCGTTATGCTGCGCCGCGCACGGTTTGGTTGAGATCAATCTGATGTCAACAGCATAAAGCCTATTGTCATGAATGTTAAACTATTACATTTGAAATCAGTAACAAAGAGGGTCTGTGGGCGATGGTCTGAAAAGTTTCGATGACGCTCTATCAAAGAATTAACAACTCAGTCATCTGAAAGATCGACTACGTATGCTGCAGGGTTCAGTTGGTAGCGCTTGCACATGGATACTGTTGTGAAAAAAAATCGCGGCGGGGCCTATGTAAATACACGAAGCGAAGCGAGCCAGCGTGCGACCTTGCGGAGGCGGTTCGGGGGTCCCGTTCTAGAAGGCATTGCGGTCGCAGGCCACCAGGAGCGCCACAGCATCGTTGCCGCCCCCACCTCTACCTTCTAATTTGCAGCCTCCCACCCTCATCTCCACCTCCGTTATTTAGTTACTTATTTATAGCAGGGCTTGAAATTTTGTGGAGACGACATAATGGCTGTTGTTCCTCGACGAGAATATCTCATTACGGCCGTTGACGGGTTTCCCCAGAGCTACATTCGTGTTGAGATATGATGAAAACGATGATGGTGATGACTTAATGATAGATGTGAATAATGACTTTGACGATGAAGTAAGAGATAGAATGAGGGTCAAAGGGAACATGAGAACTCCACGGAATTCTGCCGCGAGCCCATAGTCACAATCAAAAATTCGAAATGGAATCTCTGGCATTTGATCCTCGGTATCTAGAAAGTCTGCGCAGGGCGTTTACTTCAGTTTTCGTCCACGTACAGCCTTTCTTTCTCCCTCGTAAGTTTACTATGCCATCACTACCCTCCGGTACTACCTGAGACAGGCAGATATTCGGTGTACGTGTGCGCGTAGATATTCAGT
Organism: Teleogryllus occipitalis; assembly: GCA_011170035.1. Taxonomy (NCBI): domain Eukaryota; kingdom Metazoa; phylum Arthropoda; class Insecta; order Orthoptera; family Gryllidae; genus Teleogryllus; species Teleogryllus occipitalis. The sequence goes on along the minus strand of BLKR01004858.1, from coordinate 23,221 downwards.
GTATGTGAAAAGGGAGGAGGGAACGGCAGTCTTTTCCTGATTCTACGAAACAGAAGTTAATTTTTCATATACGACGGTTATTTTGACATTAACAGATGTGAAAGGCCGACCTGGATGGCCGAGGTGGCTAAGAGCGAGTACCGACTCAGCGCTTCGGTCCGAAGGGTCGCGGGTTCGAGTCCCGCCTTGGGCATGGCTGTTTGTCCCTTGACTTTGTATGTATGTGTTGTCGCGGAGGATCTCGCGTTCTGCTGACCCCAGATCAGAGGAGCCCGCAAGTGTTTGTCTAGTGTATGGTCGAATATGCGTCCCTTCGGGACGTAAAGGGCAACCGGCTGTCGGCTGGATAAAAGCCCTAGTAAAAAAAAAGAAAAGAAACAGATGTAAAAGAAGTAATAATTAAATACATTAATTTAATTTGCAAATTACTCTTCGCCACCCAGCACCCATCCTACTATGATATAACGAATAATTTTATTTCTTTCCCAAATCTTAATTTATCTTCAAGATTTTAAACAACCCTCTGCTGATCCCTAGCGTCTGCCTCTGCACCAATTTAATCCATTTTACTGCCCTGCTCCTTTCGTACGCTAGACATTTGTTCGTAAAAGTTCGTTGAAAAGAAAGCAAGAAATCAGTAATCACGCAACATAATAGGTTACTATTGATACTTCTAGGACTTTATTATACTAACTGAAAGATAATCATTAGTACATTTTATGACGCTAAATACTTATATTTTTCAGGAGAAAATTATTTTCTTTTCCATTAAAATACACTACAATGTGAGGAAAATGCTCAATAGGAGTAAAGGATGAGTCGCCTATTTTCTGAATTTGAATTGCTATTCCAGAATGAAAACTAGTTCTGCTAAAACAGCACGTAGTACTTTCTCGTCCGTATTTTCACGCAAAATTACGAGAAAAGTACTCAAACTTTCGAAAAATTGTACACGACCTCATTTCAAAATCTATCTTTAAGGAAAATTTCATTAAAAGAAAAAATCTCTATCTTCATAATTGTAATTGTAGGAAAATTCCGTAAACATTTTTAATTTTTGCCATTTTAGAAAAAGCAGAGTTTTCAACTAAAATGAGACCTACACTATTCTCTTAAACGTCCTTCACGCTATCCATCAACAAAAAACTATCAAAAACAATGGATCCAATTTTCTGAAAAATTTGAAAATGTCCCAGGGGCTTCATGTAAAGTACTTCCCAAAATTACACTATCAGTTTCAACTTCAAGGGGCCAGATCAATTGGGGAATATCAATTTTGGACAAAATTGGCTGAACGGTTTAGCCGCTAGCGTTGTTCACAGACCGACGGACGGAGGTAAGGACGGTAAGGACGGACGGTGGGAAGGACGTACGTGAGGAAGTACGAGCGGAGGGAAGGACGGACGGACGTTTTGCCGTCATTCTATATTTCGGTATCAAGGACCCACAAAACGTGGCTACAACACGTTTCCGGCTACAACACGTTTTAAAGGATTTTTTCTAAATTTATCAACTGGATTTATTCACTTTTTTGTTACCAGAGTCCTGTAATAAGTTTTTCTCCCGAAAATTCGCCATTTTTTCGCGCAGCATGACATAACTTTCTCTCTACTACGTAGCGAGAAAGTAATAAAATAACACTTTCGCCCCATGTGGATATTCCACACTTTGCAAATCACTGTTTTAAAAGTTAATTAGAACGGTTCTTGACAGTTCTTGACAACCTATGCTAGGGAGTTACTTCCAAAAATTAATAGAACGTCCAAAACTCATTTTGTAGATTACGGTATACAACTTTTGTTCCTTTTTTGATTCCGAAACATGATTTTTAAAGTTGCCATTTTTGAACTTTATCACGTTAGAAACGTGTGTCGCAACGAAAATTGCATTGCTGTATTCATGTGTCTCTTATGATTTCTTGATTGCATAATCTGCAAAATTCTACATTTTTCGCCGTAAGTCTATGAAGTACATCCCTGGACGATAATTCCATCTTCAGTAATAGCAGAGTTTCGTGGTTTTGTGTTAATGGAGTCATCTCGGTTTTTCTAAGCGTAAATAGGTTTTTCTATGCATAAGGAAATTATGAAAAATTCTATTCCGAATGTTTTTTAGATTCTGACAGGCTACGTTACATTCTTTCTAGCTCTTAAACAATAAATTTTCCCTTTTTAGGCCTAATGGAATTTACGTACTAAGCTATTTTAAAGAAAGATGGTAATAGGTTCATACTTAACAATTCAAACCTAAATAATGACTTAATGACAGACATGATGTGATTATGCTTTAATGGGAGACACTTGGAGTAGATGGTGGTGTAAGGAGCAGAGAAAAGTCATTAATCTTTTTATGAATATCATTACCTAGCATTTTGGACATACCTAGGATGAATGGTTTTGTTGGATGGATGATAAGTGATGATGTTCGTATTTGAATGGTCGACCAATGACGAAAGAAGAAGCAGAAGAAACCGAAAAACACCTCAGAACCGCGAAGCCGCTTTGTATATCACATGGATCCGCATGGATTTCACATGTATCGACCGAGATTTGAACCCCAATACTCAGAGGTGGAAGGCCTGTCTATACCACGTTTCCCCTAAGAGACAGGCATGGAGAAGCCAGGAGGCAACCCGTAACCAACATGAATACCTCCGCCATCCCGCGTGCCTTGACCCCCCCCCCCCCGGGCGCCCCGCCGGCGCACCGCGCCTGTCGATTGTCCGCGCGCAGCCACCGCGGCGGGCGGCAGCGCGCGGAACCGCCCAACCACCCAACCACCCAGCCACACAACCGCCCTCTCTGCTCTACGTCGTGGTCGGGCCGCTTCAACCGCCGGATGTGGACTCGGCGCGCTGCCGGCGCCGCGCGGCCGGCGCCGCAGCCGCCGTTGCTGCCACCTCCGCCGTCACCACTGCCGCCGCCGCCGCCACCGCCGCCACCGCCGCCACCGTAACCATCGCCGCCACCGCCGCCGCTAACACCGCCACCGCCGCCACCACCGCCGCCGCCGCCACCACGACCTCCACCACCTCCACCACCTCCACCACCTCCACTACCACCGCCACCGCCGCCGCCACCGCTAATATTTGGAGTGCCTGGGCAAACGGCGGCCAAGGCTCTGACACAGCATTGGCTCCGCCCCGTGGCCGCTGCCACTGGCCTTGCGGTGTGACAGGTGTCGTTATGGCTTCCATCGCTTACGTCGCGACGCCCAGCATCACTGCCATTTCACTGATTATTTTTTATCATCTATTCGGTCCAGGAGAGGTGGCTCAGATTATCGACTGATATCACTGTAGTGCCTCTGGCCGGGAGGTCCTAGGTTTGAGTCCCGAGGATTTTGGACTCTAGCTAGGAAAGCTAGGTCGAATTCTCCGATCAACACAAGGCGAATGTCGGAGCAGAACCCTTGGGGGGAGGGGGAGTTCATGGACTGCACGCAATCTTTCCTTCCTTGCCCTATCCTCATCCTTTACATACACACACTTACTCTGACATGCACTATAATACCACACATTAGAGATGTGCTCTTAACAGGTCAACTGTTATTTCTTAACAGTTAACATTTGTACTGTTATTAAGAGTCGACAGTTATTCCGATGACATTTATTGAAGGAAAGCCCATCTCTACCACACAAGTTGGAAGACCGGTAGGAATTTAGAGCTTGTCCTGGCTGGGGCGGTGCCCCGCTGGTGGGAGACAACTGGGTGGGGAAAAACCTGTTAGCCGACGATAGGTCGGCACCGAATCTCACCATCCAGTGGTGGAGGAAGCGAGAAAAAACATGCACGACACTAACGGGGCTAATGATTTTAGCAGTAGACGCGCTCGGAACGGGCTCTAATTAATCAATCATATCAATGTGACCTATCCGGGATTTTGTTACTGGTGCAATGACTCGACAGTCTGTTGCTGCTCAAAATATTCTTTCACGCCTCTCGTGTATGAGCAACACACTCTTATTTCGCAGCCAGAACAATCATATTCTTCCAGCATCTACCCTACGCCCCCCAATGCTTACCTTGAAATATCCCTTTCAGGATCAATTGTAGATGATTTTTATAACCCCTTAAAACATGGCCGAGGTACGTATCTAATTGCTCTCGGTGAATGCTCTTTGTAGTACTTTACAATAGGAGATTCTGATCATTTGGAAAATTACAGAGTGGGAACTAATTTTACAGATATTAAAAGTCGAATTTCTCTTCTTTCGAAGAAATTATATTTCGCTGCTTCCAGACCTCCCCAGGAATATTTGATGGAGCCCATATAGTGACGTTTCGTTTTTATCTTTATCAATGTCGATGTCAAGCTTGTATTGTTGATCTCTGTAATTTAATCTGATAAGCGAATGCATTTTTATTGATAATGCGTCCATTTCCAAATTTTCAATTGTTAGACAAAGACTAAGTAAACTGATAAAACACACACGGCATCTTTAATTACATTGGATGGGGTGAAAATTAATTTCAAACTCGTCCACTTGCTATTTTTTCTGTACTATCCTTGTCAACTTCATATGGCATTCTATAATTCCAGTATTCAATAAATAATTTTTTACTTTGTCGTGCAACACTTGCATCAAAATACGCATCACAATCACAGAGTTTCAATTAAGATTATTAGCTATAAATTCGTAATCTATTTTATGATATTTACAAAAATATATTTTACACTTTTCGAAATTAAGGGAAAGTTGTAAATAAAACACCCTTTGTCTCTGTTATAAAATTTAATCACATATAGAGTTGGTAACTTTGTAGAAAGAAAGCATCTAATTTTTTAGAAGTTTGTTGCAGATAATTTTGTGTAATGCAATAAGAATTAATGTGAATTCTTGGACATTGAAGCAATCAAATGTATTGCCCATATTAAATGCAGGATTTCCAGAAATAGTTAAATAATAGTTACACAAAACTATTAAAGATCCGTTTTGATAACAAGACATTTAAAGGTTCGCTTCTATTTATTAAAACATTGAGAGAAATATTATTTTGGTTACTACAAAAACATTGAAGAAGGCACATTTCCTTTTGGTTACAAAAGTTTCTGTTCAGGATTATGATTCGTATCTTGATTGCGATTTTGTTGATTTTGAGAACGAATTTAGAGGAAATCTTGATACATTTCCAGATTTTAAAAAAATGTGACGCGCTGAATGCGTTAGGCTATTTCGTGTTGAGTATCTCAGCTCCGTGCGACGCGGACGCATCTGAGGCCGCGACTATCAAGTGGATTCACGGTGGCTGCTACTGCTCGTCGGCGGAGGCGTCGGCGGCCCGGGGGAGGCCTCGAGGACGCCCTCCGCTGCGCTATTGTTCCCGTCTCAGGTTCCGGCGTCCGCCGCGCACCGCGCACGCAAATGAGGTGCCCGGCTACGCACAAGGCGCGCCGCCCCGCTCCGCCCCACGCCGCCCTGCGCCGCCCCGTCATAAATGTTTTATGGCGGGTCACCTCGTTAGCAGGGTCGACCCCCGCGCCCCGCCACGCCCCGCCTCGCGCCGCGCCCCTCGCCCCGCCCCCGGCGCCGCTACGCACGCGTCACCGCCTGCCCCACCGCAGGACCTTGCGAAACCCCTACTTCGCGACCCGGCCGGCACCTGCGACCCGGCCCGGTGGGGGCGGGGCGGCGGTAGCTGTGGCTGCGGCGCGCGGGGACCGGTTTCCTCACAACGAAGACCACTCCGCTCCGACTGGCGCCATTGCCACAGCATCTGACTAGGCACTACTGACCCCGCTATCATACACGCTCCGCATCCTGAACTGCTTTTCAATGTCATCTCTCCACTTTCCCTTTCCAGCTCATTCCTTCCTTAATATTTCTTTTATTTTTCGGCATCTTGTTTTGTCTTCTTTCTGTTGAGACATTGTACCTGGCAATCTGTTGCATATATACCTTTCTTCTATCTTCTTCTTGATCTTTCACTTTTAATTGTCCTTACAGTTTGTACCGCTGGATCCTTTTGAAGTTTATTGTCTCGTCTTCTCTTTCAACGGTTTCTCTGCACGCCTATGAACTAATTTTATTTATTTTTCATTTAAGTTTCTTCTTAGGTTGAGGCATTTTTTATCTCAGGAAATCTATATTTCTTTGTCAACTTTCAGCCATCATCTCGAAAATTTTCGTTCCTGCTATTGGAAATCTATATTGTTTGTTTTCTCACCTTATAAGCTTCGTTTTGCATCTTTCTCCTGTCCAATTAATCGCGTGGTTTCTTTTCAGCTTTCCTTATCATATGCAATATCATCTCATCACTTCCATCGCAACCATCTCGGCTCGGCCAGCGCCACCACTACCACCACCGCCACCGTCACCATCGTCCGCGCTGCGGCTGCTTCCCTCGTCAGCGCCACGCGGCTCGGACGCTGCCACGGCGTCGACTTACGACCAGTTCGCGCACACAACTCAGGGCGTCGTCGCCAGGGTTCGAGCGAGTGGCCCACGCCGCCTCCGCCTCGGCCGCGCAGCAGCCCGGGATATTTATCTGTTTACAAGCGGCGGCGGCGGCGGAGCACCGGAGACGTTCGCGTGCGTCCACGGAGCGTCCCAAATATATACGTTGCCCCCTCGGCAGCGGCAACGAGCGCTCGGGGAAAAAAGCTGCGGCGGCGGCGGTGACGGCGGCAGCGACGGCGGTGCGTCCCACACGCCACCTGCCCGCGCTATTAATTACCGCGCGCTGCTCTACAATTATCTGCGAGATAACGCGGCGGACAGGCGAGAACAGGCCTCTCATTACGCCGCGGCCGCGCCCGCCGGCGGCTCCGGACGAGGTGGCGGCTGGAGCAGTCGCGAGATGCCTCCGCCGCCGCGCCGTCGCCGCTGCGCCGGTTTCTGGGCCGTCCGCTAACGTGGTTGGGGCTATGCAGTAGCGTTCCCCGCTGGGGGAATCATGACCGCGGAGGCGGACATCGTTTCTGGCAGAGACTTGTAAACGACCACCCGGACCCTGAGTTTCGCGGCGGCCCTCACGTCGTTAGCTTCAAGGTGGAGGCTGTGAGTAGGCGATGTAAGCTCTGTGTTGGCGGGTTTGTCCGGTAATCCACCAGTTGAGCACCTGGTGCGTCGATCTTTGGGCGGGATTGGGTGAACGACTTCTGCCCGACTTTGGCATTGTATGGGGAGGTTTTCTAGAGGGATAACTGCAATCAGCCAGAATCCGGTTACCATTAGCCCAAAGCGTGCGTGTCAGCCGCGAGGAGTGAGAATAAAGGCACAAACCCTAAATGTCCACATCGGGGGTGGTTCCTCTCGGTAAAAGTTAAAGATGTGTGGGGTAGTAGCCCATGTATAGTTCAGACTATTCGGTGGCGATGGCGGTGGCAGTGACGGTGACGATAGCGATGACGATCTCGGTGACACTCGTGGAGAAGGCGGTGGAAGTAGTGGCAAGGACGGTGCTGGTGGTAGAGGCGGCTGTGGCAGGTGTGGCGGAATCGCTGTCAGTCGTTGCTGGAGATGGTGCGGGAGTCGGTTGATGGAGTCGGTTGATGGAGTCGGTTGATGGAGTCGGTGGTGCCACAGTGGTTGTGACGGGACTGTAGAGGTGGCTGTGACTGTAACGGTTGGGGTTGGCAGCAGTAGTTGCGGAGGCAGTGGCGGCGGAGGCGGGCCCCTGTCGGAACCCGAGAACGCCCAGGGCAGTGCGCGCCGCGGCGGCGGAGCACGCGAAAATCAACATCGTAAAGTTGCAGGGCGAACACGCGAGAGCTCGCCCTCGGGCTCAGAGAGTCTGGCGCGCGCCGGGTTACGGCGCGGGAGCAGTAGTAGCCGAAAGTGCTGTGGTCTAGGGGTGAATACTTATAATATGATGCGCACGAGGGCCTGCTGGAGTCAAGTTGGTTGCTGCATGCGTTGTTCGCTAGCAATGTAGCATCGACTGGTGTAGTCGTAAAGGACATCAAGTTCTGAAGTTACACACGTACAGCAATCCCGTTTTAAGGAAAACAACCAACAGAATGACTCGCAGTGGTTACAAGAAAATAGAAGTAAAAGAATTACAGATTCAATTTGGGTTTCGAATCCGAAACTTCGGAGATTTTTGAATATCTGGAAATTTTCAAATGGTTCTCACAAAATATCAATAATAAATTTTTACAACTCTCGTAATAAAGAAATCCTGAAACATAAAAATGGAAACATCATATTTTAAGAACAATTCATTTACAATTAAATTACATTAAAAAAATCCACGTATTTCGATTTAGGTTTTCAACTACTTTTCTTTTTATGTATTATTTATGCGAATAATATTTGTATTTTAGAATTTAAAAAATTTATCGACGTCATTTTATTATATGTATTATGTTAATTTTGAGTGTGTAACTCAGGTATGTCAAACCACGCCTGCATGAGCCGGGGTAGAGGATTTGCACTAGCCAGGGTATGGGGAGCAGTGAGCGTAGGACAACGGGGGTAGAACAGCGAAAATAACCCCAGACCTGTAAATATTTGTAATATATTGCAAAATAAATGGTTGTACATCGAGCTCGGTCTGTGTCATTATTTAGCTACCAGAACGCCACACTACTTGCGCGCCTGGGAAGTCCGGCGGTCTAGCGCGCAAGGGCAAATTCCCCTGACTCAGCTCTTACTTCCCTTCCAAGACCAGAAAGGGGTGTACAAGCGGAAGCTGAAGCGACGTGAGAAGGGGAATAGTGGATTAAAACGATACAATTTTTTCCAGATTTGTTCTACCAAACAATCGAGATTTGTTTTGTGTTTATATTCTTTATTACTTATTACCATTTCAGATTTATTTTCTTTTTACATTCTGCCTCGTACAAACATTTTTACCATAATTCAGGAATATGTTAGAATGAAGGATGTTCATCTGTTTTCGTTTTGTATTGTTTTATTAAATAATCGAGTTATTTGTTGTATACAACAATAATGTGAAATAAATTAACGTGTGTCTGCAAATTAACAATTCTCGCCTATGGGCTTCCCAACTGAACGTAGGATGTTAACGCAATTATTGTTCTCTTAAGTACACCGATTACGAAATCAAGACACTTTCGATTCAAAATTTTTAATATTACTCTCATTTGACTTTGTGAAATTTAATGTATTTTTGCATTTTAATGGATCATTAAAATTTAAAACGAACTTATTCGTATTAATACGTCTATTTTTCGCTTCATGTGTTCACACGAATTACACTTATAGTCAAATAATAAAATGATGTAAAAATTAATTAATAAAAAGAACTCCGATTTCTGAGAGTTGTAGCTGCGTATAAAAGAACGGACAGAGATCTTGCGTTTGATGCATATGAGCACAAAAATCGTATTACTGCTCGTTGCTCTTCTACAGTGTACATAGCTAAAGGCACCACCAATTTGTTTCAAATGTCTTTCGCATTCCACATGTCATCGTTTGGCATATATCAACATATCCGAAAGTATGGATATATCCTTCACGGAGTTTTAATTACCTGGGGTGTTCATTGCCCGTAACATTGTGAATTTTCACTTACTTTTTGAATCACCTATGGATTTAACATGTGTTGATTTTCAACGACGAAGTTCAAGATGAACTTCCGTTTCGATCCTACATGCAACATTTTTAGAAAGATATTCGAAGTTGACTGAAAATGAATGAAATGACTGATATTTCTTATTGTTAAATGACGTATAGAAAGTTATGCTAATGCATTTTGCAGTCTAGTTTATTTTTAATATTTTTTAATGTTTTACTTATTTTTTTCTTTTCTGTTGACATTCCGCGACCTGGAGTGATTGGTCAGATTAGTGTGATCATAGGAATTTAACAATGAACCTTGTGACATTCCAAAAAATCTCTTCAAGAAGAAGAATTATCTCTCAAACAATATTGAAATGGTTGTTTATATACATTTGAAGAAATGTGAGCGATTTATTAAATATATCAAGCAATTCGCATCCGAAAATATACGAAAAGGGAATGGAATTTCAAACAGCAACAGACATTTTCATTCTTCATAAAACCTTCCGTCTCATTCATTCCCACGCATCTGCATAAATACCCATATATTGAATCTGTAGTCAAATTTAGTATAAAAGTGTCAATTATGTAAGAGCCACACCTTCTGTATGTTTACCTCGCCTACAGTTTATTTATGTTTTGATCACTGATTTTTACAAAATGCGTGCAGTACACTTACACAATTATTCTCAGTAAATGTAAATTTCAGGAAAAAGGCAGCTGTAAGTTTTAGAAGAGGAAAAGGAAGTAGGTAAATGTAAAAGGATGTAATGAATATAATAGCTTTAAGGAATTGCGTTGAGATCAGTAGAAAAGCTCCAGTCAGCTACTTCTTAGTATTGGAAACTTGGCGAAGGTTGCAGGAAGTTAAACTAGTAGTGCTGAAACAGCACTACATTCTCCCCCATGTTTTTACGCAAAATTACGTGAAAAGCACTCAGATTTTCGACAAATTGTTCGTGGCCTTATTTCAAACTCTATCTTTAAGGAACAGATTTCATTAAGGGAAAAATCTCTCTCTTTCATTTTTTAGTTGTAGAAAGACTCCGAAAAATTTTGAACTTTTGCAATTTTGGAAAAATCAGGGGTTTTTAAACGAAAATTGCTCCATTGCACCTGCTCCATTCTCTTAAACGTCCTTCACACTATCCAACAACAAAATTTTATCAAAAACGATAAGGCCATTTTTTTTATTTGGAAAAATTTCCAGTCTTCTCGTAAAATATCTCCCAAAATTAAAATATTAATTTTAATTTCAAGGGCCACGACATAAACCAGATCGATTGAGAAATATCAATTTTGGAGAAAATCGACTGAACGGTTTAACCGCTAACGTTGTTTACAGTGTAACGTTTCGCCGCTAACTCCGATTTTCAACAATTTTGTAACATTTTGTGCATTTTATATCATTCATATTTCCTTATGGTCTTTAAAGAAATATCTAGATTCTTTTCAAAACATTTTAATTCGACTCTTTCTCTCATTCTAGAAATTCTATGTCTGGCGTTATCTTTTTTTAAACATCAATTTCTTGCGTTACTATTGTAACACTAAAACATATGATGAACAGTTGTTAAAAGTTTGTTTACAAATATAAATTGAATAAATATGTGTTGTAACTGTAAATGTATATGAAATGCTTCAACATACGGGCCGACAGACAGACTGACGGACTGACACACAGACATTTTGCCGTCAATTTCGGTTTTTCGGTAACAAGGATCCACAAAACAGATTTTCGGTACAATACGTGTTAGAGGATTTTTTTCTTAATTTAGCAAACTGAATTTATCCACTTTTTTTTTATTACCGGGGTCCTGTAATACGAGTTTTTCTGCCGAAAATTCGCCGTTTTCTCGCGCAGCAATAAATGACTTTCTCTCTATTCTGTAGGGAGAAAGTAAAAAATACGGAAGCATTAGTTAATTTTTGTAAACAAATTTCACTATACTTATTCCTTTTAAAAAAAATCGAAGACAATGTATATGATGATCGATGACATATCGATTCACTTTCATAATCATAAAGGGATCGCAGTGGGAAATAATACGTCGCATGGGAATGAAAGTTTCTGTTACTTCGATTACAGTATCTTGAGTGATCAGTGACAGTTTTATAAGTGTACTTTGGAAATTGAATTTGAATTAACCGATTATCAAGCTGTTCAAAGGATGCTGTTAATCGTTGTCCAGGGATAAATTTCAATGATATGTATCTACGTCAAGTTGAGAACTCGCAACAACAGCAATTGTCATTCATGTTAGTGACAGGAACGTTGTTGGTGACGTTCTTACAGTAGTGATAATACCGATAAAAGAAGTAGTGAATCTACTTTTGTAAGAATATTTTCTCTCATTCATACCCCGTACATTAAGAACTGATAGAAAGTGCAAAGCACAACTCTTTATGCAACATCAACTGCCAATACCGCGGTGAAACCACTGAACTTATTATGAACTGAATTACAGTTCAGTTCAACTGTTATGAACATATTTCTACGTGTTGGATCATATGTTATGCCTTTTGAAATCATGTTGAAGTAGTATTATTTATTAGAGTAGAAAATCCTAAATTCAACTGCCTTCCTTCGTAAGGGAAGTAAAGTAGTCTGACCCATGTCGTACATTTACGGCGTATAAAACAACATCGTGCTTCGGAGCAAAATCTGAATCGACATTTTGGCTCAAAGTAGCATCTTGGTTCGTGGTTCATTTGCATTGGGGCAACAGACCACCTATCTGGTAATAAGTGTAAAGAAATTACAGAGCATGAGTATCGAAAGATACCTTCGTAACTCGCTTACTGCTTAACCCCAGATAATGATGTTTAGGATGATGATATTCACGATCATGATCAAGTTCTGGCGACTGTTAAACGTTATTACACTGGATAGTAACATTATTATGTCATGGCAATCCATAGCTCGCATATAGCAAATTCACCACACAAACAGCCTCCGAAAGCCGTTGGTGAACTAAGAGGCGTCTTGAGATGTCACAGTAGGGAACAACGGACGCTCTACGACGACAACACATACGACGTCCGAGATCACGGGAACGTCGACAGCGGCAGCGTCGACGTCACGAAAGATAGGTGTGTTTTCACTGCTTGAGTGGCTAAATGTTTCATCGGCTGAAACACCTGTCTTTTGAGGGTGCCGTATGGTTGTCAGGATAGATAAAACATTATTTCTCTTTGTTTCTTGAAGTTTGAAGTATGTATCTACAATTGACATTTATCAGTAAATTATTGTTTTCCAAAATTAAAAGTTTTGTGTCTATACGCGCGTTACGGCCTTTTTCATTTGAGTAGAAACCACCGTGCGGTGCGGTGCGGCGCGGCGCGGAGGTGATTTATTGGTTGGTGATTCCGGACGTGTCAATTACTAAGGTCATTAGTCCCGTAAGTGTAATGCATGTTTCCCCCGGAGGTGGAGGGGAATTTCAACTGCTGGACGATGAGATCTGACGCTGACCTACCGTCGGCTAGTGGGGTTTCCCTAACCAGGCCACTCGCTCCAACCGGGGCAAGCTCCTAAGTTTCCGAAGTCTCCCGACACATGTGGTAGTGTAGAGCATGTTGTGTGTGTGTAAGTAAGAGATGATGAGAGGACAAGGAAATGAAAGGATAGATCGCGCGCGGTCCTTGCCCGTTTGTTAATGTATTACTCCGGCAGTTGCCTGGCGGTGGGGGATGGGAGTAACCATGGAAAACTACCAATCAGAGCAGCCAGTCGCTAGAATTCTCCTCCAGACAGCGGCTGAATTCCACCTAGTTGACAAGCTAGTGTCGAAAAAACCAGCCACTGTCGACACTCGAACCCTAGGACCTCCCGGTCAGAAGCACTGCAGTAACATCAGTTGATGCCCTGAGCCACATCTCGCTCTGCTCGGAGGCGGCGGTAGAGTTACGGCGCTCTGATTAACCTCGCGGTGTCGCGACGCGCGTAAATCTCCGCACCTGCCGAGGCAGGGGCGGGGGCGGCGGAGCGGAGTCGGAGGAGGAGGAGAACGTCCGGTGAGGGGGCGTGGCGGGCGGGTGGCGGGTGGCCGGCCGCTCTCCGATGCTATTGATTATCGCGGCGCGGCCGACAGCGCCGTTTAGCCAGTCACGCCGTAATTTATCCGGCGCGGCCGTCGCAGATGCTATCAGCCTCCGTGGGAGCCCCGTCGCGACGCGACCGGCGGCAGCGGCGAACGCGCCGCGCCGCGCCGCCGACCCGAGGGAGTCGCGACGGCTGCTGGGTTGTGGGCGCGAGAGGTGCTAGATGCCACAGGAAAAGACTATCAGTTGCCCTGAAAAGGCCGGCGCTCTCAAACACCTCGCCTTATTTGCCGGCGTCGGTTTGGATGTAAAAGTGGATGCGTTGCCTAATAGGACTACCTGTGCTGAGTTGGCTCCAGTAGCTACTTTGAGAGGGAAATGGAAATGTTGTGATAATTGTGAGATTTGGAAATTGTGACTCCGTTATGATTGTGTAAGGACATTTGAAAATGAAATCAGTAATTTCATTGCAGTATGTGGTACAGTTTGTTGTTCAGTTTTGCACCAAAAGGTCGCGTGGTAGAGCGCGAGAGGTGCTTGATGCCACAGGAGAAGCCTAACAGTTGCCCGTAAAAGACCAGCGCTCTCAAACGCATTGCCTTATTTGCCAGAGTCGGTGTGGGTTTGAAGGCGGAAAGTCTAGCTCACCTCTAAGAAGACTACTGGTGCTGAGCGTTGGCTCCATTAACTTCTCTGGGAAGAAGTGGGGAGGTTGTGATAGTTGTGGGATTTGGAAATTGGGACTTTCTGTTATATATGTGTAGGAACACTTGAAAATCGGGCGGAGTAGAGAAGCACGTATTTTGGAGGCTCACCTGCTCTAAGCAGTCACTGGAGTGAAAGGTTCGAGGCGAGTCATTGACATGACGTCGCCCCTAGTGTAAGGGAAATGTTGTTAGCGCCAGGAGGCGGTAGTTGGTAATCCAATTCAGGAAGAAGGCAACCTGATTAGGTAAGTAGTTAGAGGGTGTACCTGGAATAAAGAATCTACTGCTGACATAAGAGTCTGGTTTTGTTTAGTTTATTGGAGAGTGGTGAGTTGCGCTGTTATTAGGAACGTAAACTGTACTGCAAACAGTGTATTTTGTATGATGTGATTTTTGAACTGGCTTGTAATGATGTAAGTTGATCTTGGTTAGTGTAAGCGAATACTCAATAAACTTTTGTTTGCTTACATTGGTGTACTCATTATTATGTATACTTCACTTTCAATTATGTTTTGTAGAGAAATACGTTTCTCTTGGTCTTTTGTTGAAATGGTTCTTACATTCAATATTTAGTGATCTTCTTGACGATTGTAAAATGAAACTAGTAAACTCATTCTAGTATGTCGTACTTTTTGTAGTTCATTTTTGCGCCGCCGCGTCACGAGCTCACCTCTGGCGCACGTGGTGCTAGATGCCGTAAGGAAAGCCTAACAGTTGCCTTTAAAAGACCTCCGCGGCGCTCTCAAACGCCTTGCCTTATTTCCCGTTGTCAGTGTGAGTTTAAAGCGGAGGCAATGTCTAAGAAGACTATCGGTGCTGAGCATTGACTCCAACAGCTACTTCGCGAGGATGTGGGGATGTTGTGATAGTTGTGGAATTCGGAAATTGTGACTTTCGTCTTTTCATTTTTGCGCCACCGCGTCGCGAGCTAGACTCTAGACTCACGTGGTGCTATATGCCGTGGGAAAAGCCTATCAGTTGCCCGGAGCTCTCAAATGCCTTGCCTTGGTTTTGGTTTGGTTTTAAAGGCGTTGGTGTTGTATAAGAAGACGACCGGTGCTGAGAGTTAAATAGGGGCCATGCATTGGCTCCAGTAGCTTCTCTGGCAGTGAGGGGGTAGGTTGAGATAGTTGTGGGATTTGGAAATTCATGCTATCAAATTAGGTTTTTTGGAAAAGTGTGTTTCTCTTCACCACATGCTGTTGAATCATTTCATACAAAATGTATTTAGCGTTTTTCTTTTGGACATTCATTTTGATTTCTTGGCGCTGTTAGTCGCATATGAGTTGTTCTAGATTCTGGAGGAAAAACCTACCAATTATTTTTTTAAAGACAGACACTCTACTACATCTCTTGTTAATTGCCGGTGTATGTGTAAAGCGAAGGTGTTACCTAATTCGTTTACTGAAGCCACTGAATTAGATTTTGTAGAGTTGTACGTATGACTAACAGATTGCGGGCATTAAAAGTATTTTAAAACAATTTTGTAGACATTCAAAAAATAGCAGTTGAGGAGTAGTATTAATTTCATGATATTGCTATAATATTTCAAATATCTAAATATTTCTTCTGCTCTAAAAAGGAACATTATAATAAATCAAACGTATGTACAGAAATGTAAAAAATTATTAATGCCTGGTACACTTATTAGTGAACATATATTCTTTTTCAAATATATTTTGCTTTAATTAATGAAGTCTTATGGGAATAACGATATCTTCCCAAAAAGTCCGAAGTAAAGTGAAAAAAGAAGAAAAATAAAAATCTTTGTAAATATCTGAACAATTTAAGTGAAGGATATTGTATTGTACTTTTTCAGAGAACTTAAAATTTTATATCGAGCATTTGAACATGACACAGGCAGAGAAGAACAAAAGTATACGTAAGAGGGAATGAAATGAGAAAGAGAAGAAAAACAAGGAATGTAAACGCAATAAATCAGGAACAGAGAAAAAAGGAAAATAAACGTAAGGAGTTTAATGAATAGGAAGAATACAAAGACGTCGAGGAAGATGTCAAGAGAGTTGAAGAGGAAGTGGAGGAGAAGAAGGTGAGGTATGGAGTAGTAAAAGAAATGGGAGGAAGAGTACCAGAAAGAGGGGACGGTGTAGTAGAAGAAGAAGAAGAAGAAAAAGAAGAAGAAAAAGAAGAAGAGGGCGAAGAAAATGACAAGGATGATGAACGTAGGGCATAGACTAACTCTTTACTCTATGCGTAGGGTCAAGAGAAGTGAAAGGAAACGGTAGAGCGAAAAGACGAACATGATTTTGGAGAAGAAGCAGAGGATTCTAGCAAAGATGGCGAAGGAAGGCGGGCCTTTTTTTCTTTCTTCATTTATTTACACAGGTGGTGAATACAAGGCTCAGTTTAAATTACCTGCACATATGTTAGATGGTTTACTAACTAACTTAAATTAAGTCTGAAAACGAATACAATGGTTGAGGTCACCCATCGGGCTCCTGTAGCAGGGATCTAGTTCGAAGAATTTCCTGAGAAAATGGTGATAGGGAAACATATTTCGTATTCTGGTTCTCTGCGATGGGCGCGGCCGGCGCGGTGCGCAGCCGGCGCGCCGCCTCCCCGTCTGGGACAGGGCGCGCGCCTGCGCCCTCGCTCGTTCTCTCGCCCGCGCCCGCGGCGCCCCACACGGTGTCCGAGCCTCATTAATCTCCGCCATTCGCGCGCCCGCCCCGCCTCCCCGCCACCCCGGTTGCCTGCTTGCGCCGTGCCGCGCCGCGCCGCGCCACGGCGGTCGAGGCGCCGTGATGGATGTGACGAGCTCCCGACAGGCGCTGCCGGCGCCGCCTCGCCTCGCCTCGCCTCGCCTCACCACGCCGTGCCGCCCGCCCACGCGCTGCACCGGCCCGCGCCCGACGCAACCACGGCGGAGGAGGAGGAGGCGGGCTCGAGCTGCAGCGCCTTAGGCGGCGCTCACAGTGGAGCCGATTTTTGCCGACGTCGGACGTTTGCATCCGTTATGACTAGGAGACGCATTTTAAAGGCCTAAAACATTGCCAAAAATGATCAATGAAATGCTCTTAAAATCTTTAAAAATGTCCCAAAACCAAAGAAAAAGGAACGTAAAAAAATCTTATCAAAACCAGTTCGGATGAACAACTCAAGCTGTTGGATACTTTACTGATGTAATCGAGGCTTCTTTCATTCGTTCGAGTGAACTCAGCTTTCAAACTTTTGCTTTAGACTATTCTTTACCAGGAAATCTCTGTCTTTAGTTATCCCGAAATCGCCCGAACCGGCAATGGCGCTGATACACGACACAATAATTGCAAACTCTCAACTACTGCCAAAAGAATTTCTACGTGAACAAATCGAATAGGCTATTGAGCAATTCTGTGAAGAACATATGTTGCATCTAGTAAATATTATTTGAAGCAAGAACCATTAAAAATGACATTAAAATCGATTAAATCAGCAAAAAATGCATTAAAATGACAGAAAAGGTAAAAAATGACTTATTAGTTGAAACCGGTAAAAATGCAACATATTGTCCAATAAAATTGAGTCGTTTCCTTTTGTCTTAACATAAAATTAATTTCTATCCTAAACGTCATTGATTAATTTGAAAAGAAAAAAATGACATTTCATTAAAACCTGCCCTCTAGTTATGACCGATGCTTTCAAACACCTGGTGTAGGGAAATGGTCTTAGGCTTCCGACAGAGCCGAAATATCGGTCGCGCGCTACCGAACGACTGCGAACGAAATCGGCCGACTTTCATCCGCAAAAAGCACCCGAATGTTGCACTCAAAATCATCCGAATATCGCGATAATTCTGGAGTTCGTTTGAAACATTTGCGAGAAGCATGCTCAAGACCATCGACATGCTTTGCACGTAGTCTCGATATTATAGATGAACTTGACTCTCCAGCTGATTTGGGGCGAATGGAACCGACAACCGAAACAGATCTTCGTTGGATAGTCCATGTTTCCGGACGCCATCTGTAGAGATCGTTCGGGTTCAATATGCCAATTTTCCTTCACTAGCACGTGTTTGAACGAATCAGGCACATCAGACGCAAACGTCCGACGTCGGTCGACTGAAATTTTGGCCAAAATCGGCTCCTCTATGACTACCGCCTTAGCGCAACCGAACGACTTCTTCTGACGGCGACGTCCTGAAATATCGGTTATCGGACGAAGATCCGTTTCGTTTGAATTTATCGGTTTCATTCGCCCGAAATCAACTGGAGAGTCAATTGCATCTATAAAGCCAATATTACCTGCAATACATGTCGATGGTCTTGACATTTCTTCTTGCAAATATTTAAAGCAATGAAAAGCGGAATTATTGGTCTATTCGGACTATTTCGGGTACAACATTCGGGTACTTTTGGGATGAAATAAGTCGGACAATTTCGCTGGCAATCGTCCGGTAGCGAGCGACCGATATTTCCGCTGCAACAATGACCGTAGCCTAAGGTGCGACGGCCCATCTCCATAAATAAAAACAAAGGAAAATACAAAGTTAAGGTGTATAGGTAAAATAATAGTAATTGTAAATGTATGAATGTATTTGACGTTTGGGGTCGGATTAATTCGATTTATGCTACCTACCAATGTTCCTAGGTCTGGGTCCTGTTTTTATTTATTATCCACGCTTTGGGGTAAGGGAGACATGATGTGGCGATCTTGACGTATTCCCATCACTGTACCTAGTTTACTTGGCCTGCCCCTGATCTTTTCCTTTCATTACTCAGCTATAGAAACTGATAAGGTTTAGATTAGAAAGCTACAGCTTCATTTTTGCCCCGATCGGGAATCGAACCGCCTCACAGATAACTAATAAGCTGTCCATGCGGCACCCGAAGTGCTGTTATATTTTTACAATTGTTATATATAAATTTGCTACACTTTTTGATATTCTTTTACTCTACAATAAAATTTAGGGGAAGATTTTAAGCCTTTCTTAGGGAAGAATGACGGAATCCATGATAATAATCGTTGGCATGGCGTAGGCTCTAGTTACATCGTTATATTGCCTTGCCACGCTACTGCGATTGCCTTCTTTTTCTCGGCCACCCTCGCGATTACTACTTCTACCATCGTCATTTGTCTCCCCCACAACCATCCAACCGTTGTTGCTGTCTCCTCAGCTGCGCCTTCCGCCCCGGCAACATTCTCCTCTCCGCCGCCGCCGCTGCTGGGTGCGCCGGAAACAGTAGGCGCGCGGGAGCAGCCTTTCTGTTTGCCGGGCTCTCCAGCTGCCGTGTAGCCGATGCCCTGCTTCCATGTGCGTTCGGAGCATTTGCGATGGGGAAGGAAAAGAAAGAAACATTCAAAGTTTAGCTGTCGACTGCGCTTTGTGGTACTAAGGATCAGTTCCCAGAAACTGTTTATAAGACAAAGACACCCAACTACCAACAGAGATTCTAAAAGTCGTGAGAAATATTTAGAATCCTTATTTTACAATAAAATATTACATTACTTGAAATTTAAATTAAGAAATCATTCAACTCGATGATTTTTAATTTTATATATTTAGCTTACTTAGTTGAAATTTAATTTTTCTTTACGTCGTAAATTTTTTAAAGTTGTGCTCAGTAGAGACAAAAAATGGTTAACATTTTAAATAGTGGCTATCTGTAGTAAAATATAATTTGTTTAATAGTTTTATTTTCTTCCTACGTGTTGAAAAGCAAAAGAAATTTGACTAAAATTATTTACTTGAAAAAGAACCTTTGGAAACGGAATATAATTTGTAGATATTGTTACAATTTAAAATCCTATAGTTCAAATGACCCATTACGTTACACCCACGTAATACCTTTTTGGAGTGACATTGTGATAAACAATAACATCACCTCATACAAAATGTTGAATGAATGGAACCAGTAAAATTCATGTGAAAGCAATTTGCTTTTATTCGGATTACTTGTTGGAATATTTTATGAGCATTACTTTGACTCATCCTCTCTTGCCGGCCTGGTCGCGAAGTGGTGGATGGAGGCATGTTCGTCCAAGAACCGTTACGCGACGCTGTAGGTTCGAATCCCTCATTAAACATGGATTTTTCTGCTGATTTGTGACACTGTACAATCATAGGAAACCATGTATCACTTCTGAATCTAAATCCTTACTTAATTCTTTTCCCTTCGTCGGTTTAAATTGTGAGTGAGAAGACGCGTGCGCGACGTAAGGGCTTACGAGTCGAATGGCCAGCGCTAAGTGGCTTCCTCTAACGGACTAAGCATCTAAGGGCTTAGGAGATTCACTGGTCTAAGCATAAGTATGTACTACGACCCGGGCCCACGAGCCACATACAGTCCGAGGCACGTAAAAGCAATGTCTGAAATTGCATTGTGGCGTCTAAACCTAGTTCCTATCAGAACACCCAACTTTTGAAACTGTGAATCCAACCGCCCCCGCTTGATACAGATCACACAGTTGTTTGTTGTACTCGTTGCTCAGAGTAAGCCTCTCTGCTGGAAGTCTTTTTATTTAAGTGAATCCTTCTGTATCGTCTTTAGTTAGAGTGAAACATATTATCCGTAAATGAGTGTGAATTCAGTCCTACAATTAATCAAATTAAGACATCAATGTTTTCGTGTAAAGAAATTCGCGAGTGTATTGCGTAAATAAAATTGTAACCTTAACCCGTTTTTGCCCGAGTTTTTTATTTTGAATATTTTGACCAAATATATGTTTTAAAATGTTGATGTAGCTTCAGTAATGATGGAAAAAAATATATTGTTCGAATACCTCACACCATTTCGGTAAAATGCCTTGTTCCCAAATGGGAACACCAGGAGCAAATGGGGTCGTATACAATTTTCTCGTTTGTGTTCACCAGGACACTAAAGATTTTCGAAATTGCCGCAAATGTCATTTGTTTTAGGTAAATGTTTCAGGAATATTTAAGTTTTTTCACAATTATTCGAAATATTTTATTTATAACATATAATATCAGAAACAAAAAAATAAAATCAAACCTGAAATACATTTTTTTTTTAGAAATAATTACACAATGAAGAACACAAGTGAAGCAAATGTTTTTGATGTGAAATGTTTTATTTGGTATGATATTCTTTGAAACAATGCCCATGTAAGTTTACTTTGCATTTTTCGCACGATTTTCTGGAATTTTTTTTGCAAATGGCACATCTGTTTTGTTTTGCTGCATCCACCAACCAGTGATCCTTCAAGTCAAATCTCACTGTTGATATGGTTCTTTTTAGTAGAGGTTTTGAAGTTTTAGGCCGACCGCCCGATGACGGAGGTACAGCATATTTCTGCAAGTAAGTTTGAGTTATGTGTCTTCTAAACGCCAAGCTGTCCAAAACTGGATTGTTTTTTCCTTTTCTGTAAAGTTGCCAAGCATTCTGCACAGACGTATCTATACAGAATACAAATATTGGCCACCACCATTTTTTTGATCGAATGGATACTCTGTAATTAGAAATATTCTCGTCCATTCGATCGACTCCGCCCATATATTTGTTATAGCAAGAAATTACATGAGGCTGAGGTACAATAATTTTTTTCTTTTCCTTTTGAGACCACCTACTTGCTTCAGTAATCGGAAATATAGTGTCACAGTTGCTTACCACATGGACTGGACGATTGTCATTCCACACTACTACAGCACATCCTGAATTTATTTCTGAACTGTAGTCAATTGCACCCCGTTTTTGTTTCTCAATACTTTTGTTTTGTGCCAAGGGGCATTTTCCTATTCTGTTAGACATTATTGTACCAGTATAACCAATGCCCATTTCTTTCAGTTTGGCAGCCAGCGGAAGAGACGAAAAAATCTGTCTGCGTATATTTTGTATGGAGCTTTTTGGTAGCTTGTCAATCAATTTGAGGACGACATGCTCACCCAAACTGACGTTCCGCGGCCTGTCCTTGTCTTTTCCTCCGTATGGGTAGAATTGCAGCAGATAACCTAAGGGCTCACAGATGCACCACATCTTGTAGCCAAACCTTATTGGCTTTCCCTTCAAGAACTGCTTTGCTCCATGCTTGCCATAGTACGGAACCATACTTTCATCAATTGATAATGTTTCTATCAAGTGCGCGTGGTTCAGAAACCTTTCATTCAAAAAAGTAATCAGAGGTGTTAATTTAGAGAATTTATCTCCTTTATCAAGATTAGAATTATCAGCGCAATGAGAATTCTTTTTTAGAATTTCAAATCTATTTCTCCTCATAGCGTTACTAACATAGGTATTGTACGTCTCACTGTCTGTCTCCCATAACATTCTCCATCTTGGAACAGTCAAATAACCCGAAAGAATCAGAATTCCAATATAACATTTGAGCTCCTCACAACTGGTTTCAAAAGAGTGGTCACCTTTCTGTGATGCATAAAGGGAAAACATGTAACAAAGAAATTTCATAACAGTGTCATCAAAAAATAATTCAAAACATTGCACTGGATCTGACGGTATATCATTGAACTGTAATTCTGGAAAGGGTTCAAAAGTAGGATTTATATCTTCCTTCTTCCACTTTTGATTCATAATTTTCTTAGATTCTGCATTTCTATTGTCTGAATTTGAGGGAAAAACACTGTCTGCAATCGGTATTTTAATATCATTATCTTCTAGATCATCACTTCCAATGTACCTTGTACCACTCATTGTCTGGATTCGCGCTTCTGCATTAGCTTGCAACTGTCTACCTGAAAGATTATTAGCAGTTGTACCTTCTTCATCACCACTGTCCCCTTCAGTATCTGCTCCGTCATCTGGTGGAAATAAATACACATCTGCCTCTGAAAACTCTTCTTCGTCCAGTAAAGAAAGGACTTCTTCCGCCGTTAGCCTCCTATAAAAATTCGAATATTGTACCATAGTAAAAAAAATTCTCGCAGTACGGGACGGTACTACACAAAGAGCTCTATGATCCTGGTGTTCCCAAAAGGGAACAACGAAAATAAAATGCTAATAACTTTGTAATAAAACGTAAATAATTTTTCATACTTCTCAAAAAGTATTATTCATATTTACCAAACATATTAAAAACATTATTGTTAAAA